>JABUQX010021230.1:12500-32981 GCA_015478945.1 Trachelipus rathkii | reverse complement strand
ATTAGAGAGAGTGAGCTTCACGCTAAACTGGTTTGAGCTTGAGCCTACGATTTTGTGTTAGGTCACTTGAGAATCTAAATAGCACCGACGTAATAATGTGGCTTTATAGTCTATAATGTAGTGTGTATGAGTGCGACCAGATTTGTCTTATCTCCATGCCAGCGTTCTACTGCAGGTTCCTAGAAATTTGTCCAATTTATTATAGGAGATTACATGTCTTGTTGCTGATTGTAACTATTCTAGAGTCTACCACAAAATTGATCTTGAGACAGTTAGGAGGCAGTTTCTCTTTATGCAACACATTTCCCTACTGTATAAGGACTTAACAACCTTTGTTCACTTACCATTTCTGCTACCCACATAGCGGCTGTCGCTGCTTGAATATCACGTATAGTTGCCATTACATTAAAGATTTATTTTAGTGGAAAACTTGTGTTTTGTGATAGCGAATGCAGTTTTATAAAGGAAATTTTTAATTTTTAATTTTCCCTGGTTCCTAAAAGTATTTGTCGAAGCGATTTACAAGGGTAATTTTTTTATAACTTTCGCCTACCTTTTAATAGACAGATTCCATTTCTTGCCGTTGGTTGCAAGAACTAACAAATTTGACCTTACAGAACTGTCTTTTTATGCCAAATGAAAATTTATTTTTAATGTAAACTTTATATATATATTAGAATATAACTATATGTTTTAATATATATATATATATCGACATTGTATAGGTAACCTCTTGCCTCCAATTTCACCTCAGCGGTATAAGAAATATACATTTACTTTACGATGTATAGATTCAGGTATTCACATCACGTAATGGACGGCATATGAGTAGGCTTATCCCTCTCACATCTGTCGCCAACTAGCGGAATACCAATATAGCTAATAAAGCTTCTTGGCTATGGATATATCGCGCATTGGGTGTGACCGCTATTCTGTATCACACCAAATCGAGGAACACGTAAAAGAAGTGGACGTTTCGTAATTCCTTCTTGATTGGAGATTATATGGAATGAATCTTCTTGGTTCAGAAGAAGAGTGACGTAGCGACTAAAACGTTACGTTATAGATTTCTCTCTAACCCAGCGAATAAGATTGATATATGCCTCAACAACGTATCGAGTAAACGGCATTATTGAATATCGAGTTTTCCAACCGTCAGACTAATATCTGTGATCGCGCCTTTATACCTAATCTTCCTAGCTATCTAGCCCTCACACCGGAAAAGACATTGGAACTATGAGACCCACAAGTACGACCCTAACCTAATGGAGCAACTGAGCTCTCCCCTAATGTATCGTACATATGCTCTAATGGACTAACTGCGTATTCTGGTATGTTAGCCCACAACTAAGGACCTTGTTAAACACGAAGATACGTCATTTGCTGAGTTACGCGTCTCAGGACCTACTGACGTGACTTTATGATGTATGGTCCTTCACTCACTCTGCATTTTCGTCTTGCGCTCTATTGTCCCCCTATCCATAAGTTCGCTCACACTACTTACCTCACACCTCGTCACTCTTAATGTTTTACGACCCCGGAAGCCTACGGCGTTTGACTAGCTAATCGTGTAATCATGATCGACTTTGAGGCGATCTTGTAGCTATAAGCGCTCGCTCTGAGTGGTAGAACGAGTTTATACTACTCATTCTACAGTGACTCCAACTAAAGTGAGTGCATATCCTTATATATAATATCCCTAAGGACCTTTTCTTCCTGCACTCCGATTGTACTTTCGTTTCAGACATGTACATATCCACCACACCGCCCGCTCTCCAACGCTAATACGATGGACCATTTATTCTCAGTAGATATACTTAGTAGATAGAGAAGAATAATTTCATTATTAACGACCAGCGCCCACAAACGCATAGAAGTCGATTTCAATCGATAATACCGCCCTTAAGCTGCTTTCTTTTGAGGTCGAGAAATCCCTCTTTACCAGTTCTCGACCTACATGAGACCATTTTACCTATTGTATTCAGCAATATATTTCTACCTTACCTTCAAACTCCGATTTCATTTAACGTTCCTAAATTTCTCCTCCTGGCCAGTCTCTTCCTTCCTACCTTCTACTCCTCACTCCTCTCCCTTTCCACTGATAACCTCTTCCTTATTCCTTATACTCCTCCTCTACATTCTCCTCCAGCCAACAGCATCAAATAAGCGAACCGGCTCAGACTCCACCCCGCCACACGGTCATTACGTCAATCATTGCCTCCCCCTCCACTATATATTAAATAGATAACACTTATCAGAAGCTACAATGAATGAGCTACAAAAGAGGCGCTATTTCTATATCTCTATGATCTCCTTCTCAAAACTTATCGGCTACTAACCACTATAACAGCACACACACACGCCACTTGTTTCCTGAACTTCAGACCAGAGAAATGCGACGTCGACAAGTTATGAAAAAAAAATTACCCTTTTTAAAATCGCTTCCGACAATCTTTTAGGAGACCGGATTTAAAAATTAAGTTTTAAAGCTTCTCACACGCACATATCACTAATGCGCGTATTTCGTCTTGAGTCACAACACCCAGCAACAGTTTTGCACCAATCCCCTACCGCGCGTCTATCCTGTAAGCAAATATGTAGCTAGCGAAGTCTGCATGATAGAGGCAGGAGCGGAATCTAACGCGAATTTTCAAAACTTATAATATTCGACCACTAGCGTCTATCGCATGCGGCAAATTTCTCGTAATAATTGTGTCAGTGTCCCTTTCTACGACTAACCGAGCAGGGGGAATAATTCTAGCTGGGTCAAATATTATGCTGCACCGTGTATCATGGTATCAATTAGCCGACACACTATACATTTGCGAGCGCGTTTATCAAAGCTCATAATGCAATTAGCTGGTATGTTCAAATATAATTTTATAATCACAGTTAACTCCTCATTCTCACAGAGCAGGCAACGGTGTATTAGAACCAATATGATCTATTCGTACTGCTACTGCGCTACGCTGCTCTAATATTGTTCTTTGAGCACACTAACTGAATTCAGAGTACACACGCCTCTATCTCACAGACTCCATAATATTATACAGATAGTCACCATTAAAATTTTTAAGAGAGTCCATTTTTATTACTATGACTTACATTAGACGAGCTTTCCCAATATTAGCTATTATATAATATGAGCTCAGAATAGTATTTTGAATTATATTTATATAATATTTTATTAAAATTAATAATCTGAAGGCTTATAATAGCAAAAGTATGTGATTTACTTCTTTATGCCATGGTGAGTGAAATGGACAGTGCAATTATATATTAATGTAAATAATAGTGATTAAATGTCGGTAGCCGATATATATATATATGGATATATATATATCATATCATTATATATATTTATATATACATTATTTCTATTATAAAATAAATATATTTACCCATATACAGTATATATATATAATAATATATATATATATATAATATATATATATATATACTTGTGAAGTGAGCGTTATATATATAACTATTTCCTTTATTATATTTTATATATTATATAATATTACTTAGCTAGCTTATCCTCTAATAGCACTACCCTTAGGTTAGTATATATCATAGGTGCACTATTATCTTATAGCCCTTTCATGGGGAACCTTAATCGAGCCCGGATTTCAACACGATTTATGCCCTAATATTATATTTTATCGATTTATAATTATTATGTATGAGCAACAGTAGTAGTATATATATACCATCTAATAGGCTCGGACCTCAATATTTTTATTTATATGGTTTTTATCTATACTAAAATTATATGTAGTAATATTTTTATTCTCAATTAACCAAGTCATTAACCTTTGAAAATCTTTATATTTTTATTTATTTTTCACTAAATCCTTAAATAAGATCTATATCATCTAACACGTGTTGAATGAATATTGTAACTAACCTACGAAATGAATCGCTCAAGCTGATGATCATCCATCTGAGAGCCGGAGATGCTCTATAAATATTTTTAATTTCGAAATATTTTTAATTATAAAATCACTTTTATTTTAATGGGGTTAAAAATAAAAATTATTTATTATATTTTTAGATAATTTAAGTTATATTCACTTTTTTTAATTTGCGAGCATTAATTAACATTATTATTGTTTAATTCCCAGGTTTTGGGGTCCGTGTTATTTTTCTTCTAAATATAACAATTGGCAAGTCTTTGGTTCAAACCATATCCCACGCCAAAATTATATATATATATATAACCGTATATATATATATATATATATATATATATATTATTATATATATATATATATATATATATATATATATTATATATATATTAATATAATATATATATAGGTACTATATATATACACCGTATATATATATTATATATTTACATAATATGTAATATATAATATATATATATAGTATATATAATATATATTTATATATTATATATATATATATATATATATATATATTATATATATATATATATATATATATATATTATATATATATATATATATATATATATATAATATATATATATTAGGGATGTGCCGAAAAGTGAAAAAGCCGAATACCGAATACCGAATATTCGGCTAAAAGTATTCGGCCGAATACCGAATATTCGGCCGAATAATCAATTCGCTATTCGGCCGAATAGTCATTTCAAAGTTCGGTCATCCAGTTAGGGAAAAATAAAGAAAAGTACACTGGTAAAAAAAAAAAAGGTGAAATTTTTCTTGGAATGACTTTGTAGCAGATATATAGTAAATTCGGAGGTGCTGAATTCCATAAATATTCTCGGATTTGCTGTATCACATCCCGTTTTCGTGCAATCAGGGATCCCTATTTTCGCATATTCCCTAGGAATGACAAAAATTCAATGTGCGCACTAGTAAGGCTGTATAGGACGTACCTTTCCGCATATAATCTACAGATAGTAGGCTTAAGGGACGATAGCTCAGGAGTGCATAACTCTTGGAACGTATGCTCTTTATCCTCATCTATTTGTTGCCCTACTCAGGTTTAGACATGAAGTTTTGGCGGGAAAATATATTGAATATGAGAGTCGACGCTACCAAAAAAAATGCATAAATATAACGATATTTGTTACATACTTCTTTATATTCTTGCTGATTTAACAAATTTATGGATATATATACAATGAATTTTTAGTTTTCATTAAATAAATTCGATCGTAAGAAATATGCTGACCTAGCCCAGTTAAAATGTAAAATCTCCCAAAAAGTAGCCCGTAGGAATGCGCCATATATAATCATCCAATGCGCCACATTTGGCTCATGCGCCACGGGTTGGCCACCCCTGATCTAGAGTAATATGCAAAAAATCCTATTAATCTTGACAACGCCCTTTTATTACTTGGTTCCGGAATATCTTTCAGAGCTTGCAGTCTATTTGGGTCAGGTCTCAGTTCTCCACCAGATATTTCGTATCCCAAAAACCTTATCTTCTTCACAGAAAAGGCACCCTTTTCCTTATTTAGCGTCATGTTGTGTCTTTCAGCTACTTCTAAGAATCTTTTTAGGTTCGTATCATGTTCTTCTTGCGTATTCCCGCAAAGAGTTAAGTCGTCCAGATATGAAAATGTTCCTTGTAAATCATTGACTTTGATAATTTCGTCCATTACCCTTTGAAAGCATGCAACTCCATTAGTTATTCCGAAACTCAATCTCTTAAACTGATACAAACTCCCGTCTGCTTCGAAACCAGTATACGGCATATCATCTTCGTGCATCGGAATCAGATGATATGAGCTTTTAAGATCTATAGTACTAAATATACTATAGCCCCCAACTTTATTAACTACTTCAGTTACATTCGGTAGTGGATATGCATCAAAGTAAGTATATTTATTAATCGTTTCTGAGTAGTCAATAACCAAGCGCTTCTTATTTCGTTGTCGAACCACTACCATCTGAGCTCTCCAAGGAGATTTGCTAACCTCAATTATATCTTCGTCAAGAAGTCTTTTTCATCTCGGACTTGATAAACTCCGAGTCATGCATCGAATACTTCCTCGACTTTGTCGCAATAGGGTGGCAATCTATGCTTAAATTTGTAAACACTCTAGGAGGTATTACAGATAAATGTGCTAACGTGCACAATTCTATCTCACCTTCACTTCCCCCATATGACAATATTACTTTAGAATGCTTTTTCAAAAATGGATTACCCAGTATCATATCAGTACAAAGCCGCCCAGGTAATACAAGAAACTGTATTCGCGTAACATTTACAAATTGCTTCCACATCAGCTACGCATTTCCATCTTACTTCAGCTCTAAAACCTATCGATGCCATTGATATCTCTTTCTTATAACTACTAGTGTTTATTCCCAATTTCTTTACCATTTCAAAAGATATAAAATTCTCAGAACTACCAGTGTCTAAAAGAGCCCTCATTTCAAGATCCATTATTCTTACTAATAAGATTGAACCTTTTACTGATTCCAAAGCACTTGCCAAAACAGAAGCCACATTCTTCTCATTTTTTTAACATTACAAACTTTCGCAAAGTGACCTTTCTTCTTACACTTAAAACAGATAACCTCTTTTGCAGGACCCAATTCTCTAAAATGAAGAGAACCACCACAAAAGAAACAACGCTTCTTCTTTAAAACTGCACACGAAACTTCATTAATAACTTCATCACAATCTTTAATACTTTCTGAAGAAATCGAGTAAGACTCCCCATCCTTAATATACCTTTTAGCATCGTTCCTAGCCATTTCGGGAGCTCTACCTAAATCAAAGGCAGAACAAAGCAACAATGTTTTATTCTCAAGCAATCTCACCCTTATTTCATTTAGATTCAAACCAGTGATCAAGTCGTCTCTCACATAAGTATTTTTTTTCTCCTCTCTGCAGACACAGAACAAAAGTTACAGACGATTGTAAGATTAACCAATCTTCTAAAATATTCATCTATGCTTTCCTCCACTCCTTGTTTTGTTGTTAAAAGATTATGCCTAGCAACCACCACATTCACAGGTTTTATGAAAGCATCTTTAAGTTTTCCTATGACTTCCTCAAAATTCCCACAATCCGAAATAATTTCGAAATTGTCTGCAGACAAACAATTCGTCAGTATGCCAATAAGATCATTTTCATTAGCCTTCTTCAATGAATTCTTGTACCTTTCGAAAATAAATAACCAATGCTTGAATGCCTTATTCGCTCCTTTATCATTCGGAGAAACTTCCAATCTAGAAGGTCGTAATTCCTTTTCAAAAAACATTTCAAACAACAAAATTTTAGTTGAATAAATTGTAATAATCAAAGTCTTGTCAAGAACGTAGGCTTTATTCAACTAAATTTTGAAAGTCTATACAGTACAGAATCTATCAATAGACTGAATATAATATTCAGTTCTAAAGCTAAATCAATCAATACAAATTAATAACATCTATATATAAAAGTAGCACCACAAATAATATAACATTCTTCCCTCTTTAACAATCCACCCCCAACCAATCAGGAGTATGTCTGACATGGCTAGATCAACGCACATAGTTTTCTTTAACTATATCGTCACTCTCCTCGTTGTCTACTCTTTTTCTCATATTCCATTGGAGCAAGATCTCTAACCGAGACGGTATCCTCTCTTCCGTTTTTAAACATTCAAAGGATTTACGTACAATAGGTCTACCCTCCTCTACGTAAGGATCATTCTTCCCCCTTACATGAATCTTACAAAGCACCTTATTCGAGTGTGAAAGAAAGGTAGGCATTTCGCTGCCAGTAGATGTCTTCCTCTTGAACTTGAACATTCTCTCATGTGGAGGGCAATTAATCGATGTACATAACAATGATCGTAAGGAATGCAACGCATCAGGCAACACATCTTTCCATTCCTGCATTGAAACCCCCTTTGATTTCATTCCCAACACAATATTTCTCCACACAAGGCCAACGAAGCTCTCGCATTGTCCATTTCCTGCTGGTTGACCTACTCGTAGAAATACCGAGAGACAAGAGAAAAGATTTCAACTCTGAACACATGAAAGAAAACCCCTTATCACTATGGAGGAATCCCGGCAACCCGAAGATCGAATCAAGTTCGTCAGGCATTTAATTATTATTCTAGCAGACATATCCTTACACGGAAAAGCGAACGGAAACCTTGAAAATTCATCAACAATGATCAATAAATATCGATTCCCAAACTTTGAAGCAGGCAAAGGTCCCTTAAAATCTATGCTCAATCTGTCGAACGTATTCATAGCCGCGACTATCGTTCCTTTTTCAATCTTTGAAACCTAGGTTTTACCCTATTGCAAGTTTCACAATTAGCAGCCATACACTTCACATCCTTCATTGAATAAGGTAGATTCCTATTCTTTATGAAATGGTACATTCTACATATTCCCGGATGACACAAATTCTTATGTAATTCTAACAGACACGTTTTAGAAGTAACGGCACAGTATCCCCTAGATAATGTATCCGCTGCGTAATTAAATTTTTCTGGACGATAACTGATATCAAAAGAGTATGGCATTAGTTCCAATCTCCACCTCAAAATTTTCTCATGCTTGATTTTGCTTGAATGATTCTTATCAAACATGAATGAGACAGATCTTTGATCAGTAATTAGCTCAAAACGATTACCAGTCAAGAAATGATGCCATAATACTTTCTATAATATAATAGCATATGCCTCTTTCTCGATTGAACTGTGGTTCATCTCCGACTTGTCCAAAGTTTTAGAGAAAAATGCCACAGGTCTACCCTTCTGACTTAATGTAGCAGCGAATGCATGATCAGAGGCATCCGTCTCAACAACGAATTTTAAATTATAATCCACTTTACCTATCATAGAATTCTCTATTGCATTCTTTATATCATGAATAGCGTCATTAGCCTCCTTATTTAAAGACAACTTTGCGTTTATCAAAGGCCTTATTCTTTCATGTCACGGCAGTACATAGCTCTGATCATCTCTTTCAAAGATGTCTTGTATACAGCTTAACAAACAATCCTACCTAGCAACAATAGGGTTAACCAAACTTAATAACCCACTGTATTAACCTAAGGTCATTTATACACATTTTTTCACGCCTTAACCTATAATTTTTCACACATGCATTTTTCATTTATGCTAAATAAATTTAACTTAAGAAAATTACCCTATTCATACTAACATAGTACATACCTAAGGTCATTCCATTCGATGATGTCTTGTACGTATTAAAAACTATCCTACCTACCAATACTAAGATTAACCGTACCTAATAACCCAACTGTGTTACCCAAAGGTCTCCTCCTTCACTCATGCTACTAAGGATACTAAAGTTATATTACACGAGTTCACTATTTAACACAGTTTCTAAAGGAATTCATCTTTTCCTTACGAGAAATTCCATTTGTATTGTTAGTGGGTATTACCCCTTAGTAGAAGGGGTAAGATCACAGCCTTTCGGGCTAAGGCTTAGTCGCCCGCTTACACCCCCTTCGAGGGTTGACCCCAAATATAGAACTTCAAAACCATTCGAAAGGGTGATTCCAAATGGAACTTTTCGTGGTTAAAAGATGAGTTGGTTTAGAAATTTTGTTAAACAGTGAACTTGTGATATATATATATATATATATATATATATATATATATATATATATATATATATATATATATAATATATATATATATATATATATATATATATTATCACAAGTTCACTGTTTAACAAAATTTCTAAACCAACTCATCTTTTAACCACGAGAAGTTCCATTTGGAATATTCCATTTTTATATTATTAATATCAATATTATTAATATTATTATTATTAATATTATTAATATTTATATTAGTATTATTATTAATAATATTATTAATATTAATAATATTAATAATATTAATATTATTAATATTATTAATATTATTAATATTATTAATAATATTAATATTATAATTAATATTAATATTATTAATAATATTAATATTATTAATAATATTATTATTATTAATAATATTATTATTAATAATATTAATATTATTATAATATTAATATTAATTTTATAATATTATAATATTAATAATATTAATAATATTAATATTATTAATATTATTAATATTAATAATATTATTATATTAATATTAATATAATAATATTATTAATATTATTAATATTAATATTATAATAATATTAAATTAATACTATAATAATAATATATTAAAAATATTAATTCAATTAAATTAAAATTATGAAAATTAATATTAATAATATTTATATTAAATTATTATTAATTATTAAAAATATTATTAATATAATAATACTATTGATAATATAAATATTAATTTTTAATTATTTTAATATTAATATTAAATATTTTGATAATATTATAATAATTTTATAATAATAATATTAATAATAACTTTAAATAACAATGAATTTTAATAATATTATTAATATTAACAAATATTAATATAATATTATTAAGATTATTAAATTTAATACAATTATTATTATTTATATTATAATTAATATTAACAACAATATTAACTAATATTAAAATCGAAAATCATTATACGTGGGAATGTTATTTTTATTAATTATACTATTAATATTAAAATTAATATTAAATTATAACGTTAATTATTTAAGATTATTAATATTTCAGATTAATTTAATATTTATTTTAAAATTATTAATAATTAAAATAGTTAATTTTAAAATTAATGTATTTGTGAAGAGATTAATAATTAAATAATAATAATAATAATTAATAATATAATAATATAATAATAATAATATATATAATAATAATAATAATATACATAATAATAATAATAAAATAATATATATAAAAATACTAATAATAATAATATAATAATAATAATAATAATAATTAATAATAATAATAATAATAATAAATATTAAGATTAAATAATAATAAGAATAATAATAAATTAATCATTATTATTATTTATTATATTATTTGGTAAATATTTTGTTGATACTTTTATTAATTACTATTCTACTTTTTTTGCTTGTTATTATTTTTATTATTATTATTATTTTATTATTATTATTATTATTATTAATATTATCTATATATTAATAATATAACTATAATAATATTAATAATAATAATAATAATAATAATAATAATAATAATAACAATAATAATAATAAATAATAAATAATAATAATAATATAATAATAATAATAATAATAATAATAATAATAATAATATAATAATAATAACAATTAATAACAATAATTAATAATAAAAACTAATAATAATAATAATAATAATAATAATATAATAATACATAATAATATAATAAAATAATAATAACATAATCATAATCATAATAATAATAATAATATTAATATTTAAATATTAATATAAAAATGAAAATAAATGCTATTACTAATTTCTATTAATATATTGTATAATATTATATTGATTTATTAATCTTAGTATTAATATTAATTAATATTAACAATTGGTATTAATCATCATAAATTATTGATAAATTAATATTAATAGTATTATTGATATTATGTTATTAATTACGAAGAATAATGATAATAATAATAATAATAATAATAATAATAATAATAATAATAATAATAATAATAATAATAATAATAATAATAATAATAATAATAATAATAATAATAATAATAATAATAATAATATAATAATAATAATATTATAATAATAATTATAATAATAATTATAATTATAATTATAATTATTAATTATATTTTATAATTATGATAAGTAAGTAATAATTAGGCCAATAATAATTGTAATGACAATATAACAGCAATCGATAATAATAAAATAATAATAATAATAATAATAATAATAATAATAATAATAATAATAATAATAATTTAAAAATAATTTAATAATAAAAATATTTCAATAATAATAATAATTTAATAATAATGATATTAAGGATAAGAATTTCTTTTATTTCAGTTTCACAATTATATGGATGAAGAAAATAGCGAAAATGTAAATCGGCTTTATCTGAACTACGATTTGAGAACAAATTATCTCTATGGAGTCGAAGTGAAGTCATTAAAGGAGTTTAGCACATTGAGAGCTGTTGTTCACTCCTTTGAAGGCGATGAAGCTCGCGAAGAGATGAGAAGTCAAATCGATCAAGGTCAATACAATACCGATAGGTTATTTGCGGTTGTTGAAAATAATTTGCAAATACCGGAATTGCCAATTTCTTTACATAGGAAAGTGAAACTTACTATTCGGTTGGTATTTGATGAAATTGAAAGGTTTATGGAAATGATAGTTTTAGAAACTGATAAACCTTTGTTTTTTGGAAATTTTGTTTTCAACTGGCAAGGAGTTATTAACCCTCGCGAAACATTTCTACAAGCGTTAGAAAGGAACGACCTTTCTCCTCGAGGGAGGTTTGAGTTCTCCTGTAAATATTTGTTTGATGAAGATAAGATATTAACATATTTTAACAATTTAACACAAGATATTAACATATTTTAACAATTTAACACAAGATATTCAAAACTATTATATTATTTCTAAAATTCAGGATTTAGGATTATACGGTTCGTTAATTTATTATTGGATAAATATAATTACAGGAGTACGAACGGTACTTCGGGACGTAGGTATAACGGATACTCAATATCTGTATCGTCTACTTTTGTTTAGAAGTTCTTTAGGTTTCCGCGTAGATTGGGTGATAACTTTTTGCTCTGAAATCGGAGTTCAGTATTTAATTGAAAATATCGAGCAAAATGATAATTCTTTTCTGACGATTTTTATTTACCTAACGGGCGCTCCTAAATTTAATGTAATTAACATTTTGATGTACTTATTATTTAAACATCGTGAAGATAGAGAATTTCATGTTTATTGCTATAAGATTTTAACAAAATTATTTAAGAACTCAAGGTGGCATGACACTTTTATCAAGTATTTTAGATTGTTAATCGATTATGTGGAAGATACTGAGTACTTAGATCTCACAGATACTGTTGTTATGACAATTGGGTGTCTGGCGAAAATAGAAGGTAAAATCGGAAAGTACTTTCCCATTTTGAAAGAATTTATAACGCTAATTCCAATCAGAGCAAAGTCCTATATGAAACGCACTAATGAGGAAATTTATGTAAAGGTGCTTTTTGATTTATTTACTTATAAAGATATTGTATTAATTCGTTGCTTCTTACACACTGAAAATGAAAATTATGCTGATTATGCTCAAATCGGTTATTCATTTTGTGAATTGGCTAAAACATACTTTTTGCTTTTTACAAACGCTTATCATGAATGTTTAAGCAACATCAAAAAGTTTTTAAGGGAAATAAAATCGGAAAATCAAGTTGATTGTGAAGGCTTGATTATTATTGAAAAGTTTTTAAGGAATTTAATACAATCGGAAGATAATGTTTCACATTTGTTAACACGATTAAAGTTTACATCACACGATCCGCATCGTGTTTTGGGGATGTGATTCAACCATTTATAGAATGGTTCTTAAACTTGTGCATCATAACTGAAAAAAAAGTAGAAGAGAAAGGTAATATTTGTATCTTGAAAATGGAGAATTTGTAAACATAGTTAGGATGTCATTAATTAAAGTTGAATATGTTGAACACACTCTGGCCTTTGTCGTTCAAAATAAGCAATTGCTAATACTTTATAAAAGGAGAATTGTTATGAAAATAAATGATTTTTTATTAATCAGAAAAAAGGTATATACATTCGTTTCTCCGCTCAAATGAACATGATCCTCTGTGATTAAACAGACTTTATGTTTTATCTGTTTTGCTATCATTACTAAATCTGACGTGTATCGTATTCTAAATCTACGATAATATTTTAAGAGAGTTTTAAACTAAACTGATATTATTTATTTGTAGCATATTTTTTAAATAAAGTTCAAAATTTGCTAACCTCCTTTTACATAGGTTTAAATTTAATGTTTATAATTTTAGAATTTGTTAGGTGTTTAAATTTAATTTAAATTTAATTAGGTTTAAATTTAATGTTTAAATTTAAACATAACCTTCTTTTACCTAGGTTTCAATTTAATGTTTATAATTTCTTAGGTGTTTTCCTGGGTTTAATGTTAACAAGGTTTAAAATTAGTTACTCTTTTTTTCTTGGTTTTAAATTTAATGTTGCCAAAGTTTATAGTTTGTTACCTTTCTTTCCATTTTTTCAATTTAATGTTGATAAAGTTCATAATTTGTTACCTTTATTCCATTTTTTCAATTTAATGTTGGAAAAGTTTATAATTTACAACATTTATTCTGTTCAATTTACTGTTGATAGTTCATTTTTATAGCACATTTTTCCTGGAATTCAATTTAATGCAAATATGTATTTTATAAAATAGTAAATCTGTAAAGAATATTTAAAATTATAAAAATAGTTTTATACTGTAGCATGATTCAGTTTTTTAGATAAATGTTATTTTTTCTCTTATAATATATGTAAGGATACATTTTAATTGAAATTTTTAAAAAATAGAATGCACATATTTTGAATTTTACTTTATAAGTTTTCAAAAAATGTTACAAAGATCTCTTAAACCCTATTGAACACATGTTTTTATCTACAAGTTTGAACAAATAAAGTTTTCATTTGGTTATTAAACGTCTCTTTAATTTGTAGTAAATATTAATCTTTTTCAATTTTAAATGTCTTCCTGACCTTCATAAATAAATTCTAAAAAATCAAATGAACAAAACAATGTTTCGTGTTATTGAAAAATAAATTAATTCTAAAGTATAGTTTTTAATTTTATTTTATTATTGTGCAGAATAAAACATTTTATTATTTTAACTTTTAGTATTTTCTCCAACAAGCTGATAATTGTTTGCAATATTTTTAAAAATATTTTGCTATTTTTAGAGGATCTATATTTCTTATCATTTATTTTTAGTTACTAATATTTTAATCTCTTCTAATTCTACTTAGAAATATTCTACTATATATATATATATATATATATTATATATATATATATTTATATATATATATATATATATATATATATATATATATATATATATATATATATATATATATATATATATATATATATAATATACATATATATATATATATTATATATATATAATATATTAATATATATATATATATATTATATAATATATTATATATATATATATATATATATATATATATATATATATATATATATATATATATATATATATGAGATAAACAAAGTTGTTCAGTAATCCGAAATACTCTTACATATATAATAAAAAATGTGACGTAATCATAAGAAAAGATGCCATATATTCACAATACTATGGAATTATTATGCTGACGTTTCGTGCCATAGTTTTGCATATAAGGAATATTTTTATATGATTACGTTCTGTTTTTTCTTTTTTCTTTTTTTTTTGCCAAATTACCGAGTTCAAAAACAAAAACAATATCAGAATAATTAAATTTTTTTATAACATTTGTGAGTGAGTAACTCGGAGTATTAAACACCCTTTTCCCATCTCTGATGTAAAAGCAAATTTCAAGAAAAAGGATTTTAATTTTTAATCTTGTATCGTAGTTTAATAGCTAGTATGTTACCTAAATATTTGGACTTTCATTGTAAAGATCTACAAAAATACATAATTTGGTATTTCCATCAAATTGACTTAACCAATACTGCGTTTGAAATTATTTGATATTAATACGTATTAACTAAAAGGGACTACATTTTGAATAACCATTCGAATTACCACGATGTGTATTGGTGTTAGTGAACAATCCTTAAATTTGTATAAAAATGTTAAGCAAGAATACGGTCATTATTCCATTACCTTTTTCGGGAACCGAGGACACGCCAAAAAAAAGGTTTAATAATTCAGTAAAAGATTAATTAAAAATTTTAATCATACTCCCATTGAATATGGTTTTAAGATGAATCTAAATTTTATGTCAAGATGAGAAAACAGTACAGAACATAAATTTTAGATAATTTTATCATGAAGAAATTTTATAACTAGTCTTTATTTAACAAAGGCTAGAGTACAAGTTGTTTTTTGAGAATTGTAATAAAAGACCTGTTACAATAGTTTTTAACTAGGGTTGGTCGACGCACCAGGTGCGGTGCTGTGCGTATTGCGCTCATTTTGGTGCGGTGCGTATTGCGCTCATTTTGGTGCAGTGCGGTGCGGTGTGGTGCTGTACGTATTGCGCTCATTTTCGTGCAGTGCGGTGTGGTGCTGTGCGTATTGCGCTCATTTTCGTGCAGTGTGGTGCGGTGCTGTTTGTATTGCGCTCATTTTAGTGCGGTGCGGTGCGCCACACAAATCCAGTGTACCAGTGCGGTGCAATTTTTTAAAATATAGAGGTGTGGTGCGGAGCGCGGTGCGCATTGAAACATAAAGGTGCGGTGTGGTGCGGTGCGACAAATTAGACTTTTGGTGCGGTGCGGTGAGTGGTGCGCTTACCCTGGTGCGTTGCGGTGCGGTGCGCAAAATTTCGGTGCTCGGTCAACACTAGTTTTAATTAAATAAGAATAAATTATTTTAATACACAAACTTTCTTACTCCATGGTGGAAAAAGAATGAACCTAACCTAAGCATTTTACTTTCCAAGAGATTTTATTTTACTCTTGAAACCTTTTGACTATAAAGAATGGAAGAAAAAAAATGCTACAGAAATCAGTGAATCAGTGAATCATAAATATTAATTTTATACAAAAGAAATTAAATTTAAACTATTTTCAAACTATTCCAAAAATATACTAAGTCTTTTTGAGTATAGGAAACAACTGTAAAAATATATATTTTTGAAGATTGCTTTCCAGTTTGTTAATTGGCTTCATAGGCATAGACCTATTCTAGGAGAAGAAATTCTCTAGGTAATCACTACCTAGGGTCAGGAGGATGGGTCAAACCAAAACCTTCACTTTGCAACTCTGATCATATACTGATTCAACACAACATTGAAAAGGTGGAGTCTTGGGATTTTCGCTCAAAATCTCTCCAATAACAAGATTCCAAAGCCATGTCAATCGATAGCTAAAACATCTTGATTAGGTTGAGTCGAGGAAAAGGTTGCTATCAATCTTAAATATATGTACAACATTTCCACTTGGTTGGAAAAACATAAGTACACACTTCCGACCCCGACCCTTCCCCCAACTAAAGTAATTACTGCGGTAAGTGAAGATCCCCTATTAGGTTAAAGGAATATAGAGGTTCAGTCGGTAATTAATACAATATATATATATATATATATATATATATATATATATATATATATATATATATATATATATATATATATATATATATATATATATATATATATATATATATATATATATATATATATATATATATATATATATATATATATAATAGTGTAGTTTTAAAAACTTTCTACTTCATTTGGACCGTATATTTAAGAACAAAAACTTGTGTGGAGAACTGGACGAGCTCTCTTGACGAGTGGGTGGCTTGGCTGAGCTAATTAGAAGCAAATGAGCTATATTTTTTCTTCCTGAATGTGCGGCACATGCCTTTCGTTGGTAAAGTCTGCTATCAAAAACAATAAATATATCTGTAGTCGTAATTGGAGCACACTACGAACTCTCGTTGCAAGTGGTTTACTTGTCTTGAAATCGTGGTGACTTGAAAAGCAATATTTTGTCTGCCTGGAGGGATGGTATACATCCTTCATGGGTAAGATCCGCACTAGAGATGCCGCAAGAGGACCGATATATATCGATATTGATATTTTTTTCGATAGTATCGAAAAAATATCGATGATTTTTTTTAGCCGATATATCGATATATCGATCTTTTATTTTCAGTATCGAATCAACGATATTTTTTTTTTACTTCTAGAAATTTTGAGCAGTTTTCTTTTTTCATAAAATAACATTTTTGGAAAATGTGTATTTTTCAGGCGCGTTTGGATGATGGGACATTTTGTCTGACTCAGGAGGAGGAGGGAAGGAGGTCAGATGATCATACAAGAGAAGAAATAAAGGTCTATAGCGGAAGAAAAATTCTCATAAAATATACCTATTGCGTATTTTACTTTTCAAATTAGATATTTATAAAAAGTAATGAAAGTATACTATATAATACAGGACAATACTAGTTTTGATGTTAAGGTTAAATCTTTAATTAAATTTTAATTTAATCTGAAATTAGTAATGTTTAAGTTTATATGCTAAGACTTTCTACTTTACTCGAAGCTTTATTCCCTCTGTAAAATCACCTCCACTGCTAATTTAGGGCCATGATTAGTGTTTACTTTAAAAAAGTTATATATATATATATATATATATATATATATATATATATATATATAATATATATATATATATAATATATATATATATATATATATATATATATATATATATATATATATATATATATATATATATATATATATATATATATATATATATATATATATAATATATATATATATATATATATATATATATATATATATATATATATATATATATATACAGATATATATATATATATATATATATATATATAATATATATAAAAAAAATATATATATATATATATATATATATATATATATATATATATATATATATATATATATATATATATATATATATATATATATATACAGTATATATATATATATATATATATATATATATATATATATATATATATATATATATATATAAAAATATATATATTTTTTTCATCATATATATATATATATATATATATATATATAAATAAAAATAAATATATTAAGAAAATTTCATATTAATTATATATATATCTTACATTTAATAATATTGAAAAGCCTAATGTTTGAATAAATTTATGATTTTTACCTAATGTCCGTAAGTGTAATTTTGACTTGCTAAATTCGAATTTCAGATTTTGTGTGTAAAAAAGAAAGGCTATTATTTCAGTAAAATACATTTCTCTGTATAACACCCGAGCTCTCTCTCTCTCTCTCTCTCTCTCTCTCTCTCTCTCTCTCTCTCTCTCTCTCTCTCTCTCTCTCTCTCTCTCTCTCTCTCTCTCTCTCTCTCTCTATATATATATATATATATATATATATATATATATATATATATATATATATATATATATATATATATATATACTATATATATATATATATATATATATATATATATATATATATATATATATATATATATATAAGGCCAACCTCGAAAGCATCATGCATGTAACGCTAAAAACTATAACAGCTACAGGAGAAAATAAATAACATTTTTGATTTCAGCAAGCAAATTCATCGATGAAACTTAAAAAAAAAAATTATTATATTCTAATATTTATTAATAACACCTTAAATATTAGTATAATCTTAGGTCTGGCAGCGTACGCTCTCATCAACCTTGCAGCGTACGCTCTCATCAACCTTCCATTTCTGCAGTAGTGCGAGAGCAAGAGTTACCAAATATTGTTTTTTATTACGCTCTGGAGAAAATGTTGATTTTTCTTTTTATTCCTTTTAGGGGTTCGAGCTGACGGAGAGACAGAGGAGGGACGAAGTCCCCCTGTCGTCCCCGGGTAGGCCGAGAAACCCCGACTCTGTCCATATTTGTGTTTTACCCTTGGGATATCTTTTAGTTAAAAAACAAAAATCGACATTTGGCAACTTTAATGTTCCCTCGGAGCGATAGAGCTCCTTCGTTCTCAAAAAAAAATCATTATCATACAGATTTTCCAACATTTTTAACAATTTTAAATTTTTCAAAAGCGTTATTTTTTTTTTTTTTAATTTCATGGATAAAAATCTCCTGATTAATAATTTTTATTATTTTACTTAATAGCTGTTAGTGTTTTTTTTATATGTATGTTGCTTTTCGGGAGGCTGACCATATATATATATATATATATATATATATATATATATATATATATATATATATATATATATATATATATATATATATATATATATATATATATATACAGTGGCGTATCAAGGGGGGGCCTGGAACCCGAATTTTCGACAGTAAGCATTTTTAAGTATCATATCCGTTTATAACATAAAATCTAGAGGTTAAATTATATATATATATATATATATATATATATATATATATATATATATATATATATATATATATATATATATATATATATATATATATATATATATATATATATATATATATATATATATATATATATATATATATATATAGAAACGATTTTTGTCTGGCCCCCCCGAAAAAAAATCCTGGATACGCCACTGTATATATATATATGAAAAATTATTCGAATTAAAATATTTTCGCAACATTAATTTGAAAATTTTAGAAATTATAAAAAAATAATATTAATCAACGTAAAATTTTAAAAACTGTGAAGTAACAAATGTTTATTGTTACTTGTTCTTTTGCAAAAAATATAATTATGATCAATGACAAAATATGATTCTTTAGCTTGAATATTGATAATTATATTATAGAAGTTTGTACAACCCTGACACCAGAATGAGATAGTCTCT
>JABUQX010021230.1:0-2500 GCA_015478945.1 Trachelipus rathkii | reverse complement strand
GATATATAATATAATATATATATATATTAATATATAATATATATATTATAATTATATAATATATAAATATATATATATTATATATATATATATATAATATATATATATATTATCAATATATATATAATATATTATATATAATAATATATATATATATATATATATATATATATATATATATATTATATATATAGTATATATGGTAAAATTTTTACTTTTTCGGGCAGCATTATTTCTTATTTAGAGTATTTTCGATATTTGTTGGGTTCGATTAAATCGAAAATCGATACTTTGTTATATCGATACATAAAATCGATATTTGGTAATATCGATACATAGTATATATATATTATATATATTATATTTTTTATATATATATATATATATATAATATATATATATATATATACTAATATAGTATATATATAATATATATATATAATATATAATATATATATATATATATATTATATAATATATATGATTATATACATATATATATATATACTATATATATTATATATATATATAATATGTCCCAGCACCCCCCCCAAAAAAAAAAGAGTACGAATAGATTGTTGCGAATAAATGTCCCAAAGTACCTCATTTTTGGGGATTTATGGTTTTTGGGTATAACAACTAACGAATACCCACGGCGTAGTTCCACCCACGATGTCGGAGGCAGGGTCTCTCAGGCCTCTAGGTGGACTACGGGGGGGAATAATCCCCCTCCGGGGCTATGGTCTCCGGAAAACCTCCGCCTCTTTGGTCTTTTGGGTGATCGCCGGCGGGTTCCTCGACCACCCCCTCCGGGGTATGAAACGTCACCCCCTCCGTCCCCCATCGGCTCGAGCCCCTAAAAAGGGTAAATACTCCATTTTAGGGGGTTCGTTGACTCACTGTGCCGTTAAAACTAGCTCAACTTTACTGATACTGTTTTAGTAGCTGCCGGAAAAGATTAAATAATATATATATATTATATTTATATATAATATATATAATATATATATATATATAATATATATATATACCTCACGGAAAAAGTTAAACCAAACCAGTCTACAACTGTTTTTGGACTAAAATCAACGTACATTGATACCTTTGCTACTGTTACATGTTGTACAAAATAAAACAATGCTAAAAAAAAAACTAGCAAACTCCAATCGTTTTGGCATATATCAAACAAATCACTTACATTCATTTCTAAACTTACGCTGACAACTCCATTTAGCACAACAGACAATTATAACAGTTTAAACGAATACTGATCGCGATGTATGAAGACAGTGTTGCCAACTGAAAAATTTGATAAGCACCAGAAAAAAAACTGCAAAGCATGGATTTGGTCAAAATAAACAAAAATACGGTAACAAAAAAATCAGTCAAATAAGAACACGCGTTTAGTAAAATTTTGCCACTAAAGTAAGCAAAAAAACGGCCGACTAGATCTATTGCAAACATGCACCAAATGAGGCAACACTGAGTCCCATATCTTTTACGAAAATAATCGATTTTAACAAACTAAATGCGATTTAATATTCATCAAGATCTAGTATCGTTATTCCATAAAATTATCGATTCCGTTTGTTTAATTATGTCGTGTTGGCATGTCAAATTAAACCATATTTATGTTTCTAAATTATATATTTTTGTTTAATCTATATATAAAATATAATTAAATTATAATTTTTGTTTAATCTATATAATTAAAGTTATAAATTTAAAAGAATACTTTAATATATATATATATATATATATATATATATAATATAATATATGACACTTACAGAAAACCAATTACATATTTTGAATCAGCGTATAAAGATTATTACCAGAATGTTAAAAAAAAAACAAAAAAAAAAAAAAGAAAAAAACAAAAGTACGAAACATATAGAGAAACAAGTTATATATTTGATCAGCCGTACAAAGCTTATTATATGTAAGTTCGTTTTATGAATTTAAAACTAAAATACCCTAGAGTAACCACATAGATATCAGAGTCGGGTCTCTCGGCCTCTAGGTGGACGACGGCGGGACTTCGTCCCCCCCTCTGTCCCCATCGGCTACAAACACGAGCCCCGCTAATGGAATTATATGTTTCCTTGAACTTCAATTTTAGGGGGCTCGAGGCCGATGGGGACAGAGGGGGACGAAGTCCCCCCATCGTCCACCTAGAGCCGAGAGACCCCGACTCCTGATATCTATGCGGTCTACTCTAGGGTATCGTTAGTTTTAAATCATAAAACGACTTTACATATAATAAGCTTTGTACGCTGATCAAATATGTAATTAGTTTTTCTGTAAGTCTAATACTTTTCGAGATAATTCTCCTGGCCTTTATACGGAATTATGGCTGATACGATATATAATAACATATATATATAATATAATATATATATATATATATTAATATATATATATATATAATATATATATATATATATATTATATATAAATATATATATTATAATATAAAATATATATATATATATATCTCTCG
>JABUQX010021229.1:20000-21786 GCA_015478945.1 Trachelipus rathkii | reverse complement strand
CCCATCTTCTTTTCGGCATTCTATCAGGCTGCATCCTTTCCAGATGTCCCCATCCATTCAGTCTTCACCACAGCCATCTTCAGTATACCTTCTTCACTCCACAGTTTCTTCTGGTTACTTCGTTCCTATTCTGTCTCTTCTGTTCTTTCCAGTACAATGTGTCTCAGACCCTCATTTCTGCCGCCCGTTGTTGATTCTACTCTCCTCACTCCTTGTAGTAGTCCACGTTGTCAGCTCCATACAGCTAGTTGCGAGTCCGAATATACTTTCGAAGAATTACCTTTTAAAACCTCCATTCCAACAATTTCCGTCCTTCATCATGAATTGGGCTAACAGTGCCTTTCATAGCTGTCCATATTTTCCTATTCTTCTAGTAATCTCTCCTTCACATCATCCCTCCCGGTTGTTAAAACATCCACCTAAATATACGCTGGAATCCACCGCCTTCACCTCCTCGCTCCCCCCACCATCATCCTCAATCCCTTCATCGTTTCCTGCTTACCATTAATATCCTCTGTCTTCGTGTACATTCATTCTTCATCCCTGCCTTTCATCCAACTCCTCCGAACAACCTCACACCTCCCGTTTTCTCCTCCTACCTCACTCTAACATGCTAGGTCGTCCGCATAAGCCATTAATATCTCCATCAAAACTCCTAATCTCTCCTTCACATTTACTTGATTTACCACGTCTAAATATTATTTGAACAATATTAAGCGCCCTAATACACCTCCCCTGTGTTAAACTCTTTTCTTACTCAAACCATATAATCGCTTTTCACCCTCCTTCTGCTGTACAACATTTTTCGTTACTATAGCTCAATTATTGCTTTCTGTCAGTCTACCACTCACCTCCATATTTTCTTCCAGATGACTCTCCATAGTCTCTCCCATTGATACAGAATCAAAAGCCTTTTGCAGATCAATTAAACGCAACATAATAAACTCTTGCCATATTCTAGCATCTTCTCCATAACCATCTTAGTGGTAAACAGAAGATCGTCGTCCTCTCCCCTCCTCTATACCCGTGCTGTTCCTCCCCCAGTCTCGGCTCTACAATCACTCTCAACTTTCTCTCCAATATTCTTTCATAGATTTTTGCCAGGTGGTCCATCAATGAAATTCTCCTCTGTAGTTGTCACAGTTGCTTGGATCTCCTTTACCTTTGTATATTGGTATTATTATAGCTTTCCCCCATCTTCCGGCACTTTTCCCTGCTCTCCAACAAATGGTTAACAGGTATATAAACTCCTTTTCCTTCAATTTCCTTCTTCTCCCTCCATCACCAATTCTGACTGCCACCCATCTCTCCTGGCACTTTGCCCCTTTCTCATCGTATTTTCATAGCGGCTTCTCATTTCTTGCCATTGTGGTCTTCCTGCTTCCATCCTCTCTCTCCTCCCGCTTCCCCCTGCCTGCACCGCCTTCTTCTTGTTCTCGTATTCTGCGTTTTAATCACAAGTTCCGCATAGTTTCGTCAGCCTTCATCTCCTTTCTTCCGAGTTTTACCAGGCTATCGTCTCATTTCAGTCCTTTTATGTTTCTGATTTTATTCTTCGGTTTTCTATATGCTTTCGCCATCTTAATTATATATATATATATGATATATATATATTATATATATATATATATATATATATAGATATAATTATATATATATATATATATATATATATATATATATATAGTATATATATATATATATATATTATATATATTTATAGTACTATTATATATATTATATATATATATATATATATATATTATATATATATATATTATATATT
>JABUQX010021229.1:12500-15000 GCA_015478945.1 Trachelipus rathkii | reverse complement strand
GGTTCGGTTTTTTGATCGTTTTTGAGTATCGCTTTTGAAAATATGATCATTTTTAATCGCTTTTTTTTTTTTATCTATTTTTTCTATGTAAATAACATAGCTTTTTGATTGCTTTTTGACCGCTTTTTTGATCGCTTTTTGATAGCTATTTGATCAGTTTTAAAGTTTTTTTAATCGCTTTTTGATCGCTCTTTCATCGCTTTTTGATCGATTATTGGTAAGTATTTGATTTCTTTTTGATCGTCATTTTTTGATCGCTATTTGATCGTTTTTTGATATCGTTTTTGATCAGTTTTTGATCGGTTTTTGATCGTTTTTTTTTCGGTAATGATTGCTTTTTGATCGTTGTGATCAGTTTTTGTTCAGTTTTTGATCGGTTTTTGATCGCTTTTTACGCTTTTCTTGATTCGCTTTTTATAGCTATATTGATCAGTTTAATAGTTTATTGTGAGGCTTTTTGATCGACCTTTTTTCATCGTTTTTGATCGAATATTGGTAAGTGATTGATTTGCTTTTTATGCGTATTTTGATCGCCTTTTTGATCGTTTTTTTTATTTTTGAATCAGTTTTTGATCGGTTTTGATCGGTTTTTTATCGGTAATTGATTGCTTTTTGATCGTTTTGATCTAGTTTCTTGATCAGTTTTTAGATCGATCGGTTTTTTTTTGATCGGTTTTTGATCGCCTTTGATCTGTAGTTTGATCGACTTTTTTGATCTTTTGATATCTTTTTTGATCAGCATTATAGATCGCCTTCTTGATCGTTTTTTGATCGCTTTTTTTAATAGCTTTTTGATCGTTTTTCTTTTTGATCGCTTTTTGCTCCATTATGATCGCTTTTTTAATTGCAATTTGTGAGTCACTTTTTGAATCGCTTATTGATCGCCTTGTGATCGCTTTTTATATCTTGCTTTTTGATCGATGTTTGCATCGGAATATGTTGATCGTTTTTTTAACGATTTTATTGATAATCTTTTTGATTCAGGCTTTTGATCACGTTTTGATCGCTTCTGATCGTTATTTTATCGCCTTTTTAATCTGATTTTTATCCGGTATTTAATTCGCTATTGATCGATTTTTAGGAAGTTATTTGATTGCTTTTTGATCGTTTTTGATCGCTTTTTTGTTTGATCGCTTTTTGATCGATTGTTTGTAAGTATTTGATTGCTTTTTGATCGATTTTCATCGCTTTTTGATTCGTTTTTTTTTGATCGTAATTAATTGCATTTATGAACACGATTTTTGATCGCATTTTGATCAGTTTTTGATCTCCCCATTTTTGATCGCTGTTGATCACTTTTTTGATCGAGTTTTCGATCGCTTATTGATCGGCTTTATTTGATTGCTTTTTGAATAGCATTTTGATCGATTTTTTTTAATTCGTGTGTTTGATCGATTTTTGCATCGATTTTTTATCGCATGGGTATTAGATTTTAGATCGGTTTTTATCGAGTTTTTTGATCATTTTTGATCGGTTTTGGAATTGCATTTATTGATTGCTTTTTGATCGCCTTTTTGATCGCTTTTTGTGTTAGCTTTTTAATCGTTTTTTTGATCACGTTTTGATTGTGTTTTATATCGTTTGCTTGATCGCTTTTTTTGATTCGCATTTTGATGATTTTTAATCGAGTTTTTGATCGTTTATTGATCGCATTTTTTGATCATTTTGTGATATCTTTTGATCACTTTTGATATCATTTTGATCGTTTTTATGATCTCTTTTTGATCGCTTTTGATCGCTTTATGAGTGGTTTTTGATCGCATTTTTGATTGTGCCTTTATCGCTTTTTGATCTGTATTTGATCGCTTTTGATCGCCTTTTCTTAGCTTAGTTGATCGCCTTTTTGATCGCAGTTTTGATCGCTTTTATTGCATCGTTTTTTGATCCGCTTTTTTGATCGCTATTTGATCAGTTTTTGATCAAATAGCGATCAAAAAAGCGATCAAAAAACGATCAGTTTTTGTATCGTTTTTTGCATCGCTTTCTTCATCGGCTTTTAATGCTTTTGATCGATTGCTGGTAAGTATTGATTGCTTTTTGATTTATCCGATTTTGATCGCTTTTGATAAGTTTTTTGATCGCCTTATTGATCGCTTTTTACGATCGTTTTTAATCGCATTTAGACAGTTTTTGGACGTATTTTTGATCGTTTTTGATAACTTTTTGCATCACTTTTTGCATCGCACTTTTGAATCGCTTTTTTGATCGCTTTTTATCGCTTTTTTTTTTGATCGATTTTTGATCGATATTTGATCGTTTTTTATCGTTTTTTGAAATCTTTTTGATCACTTTTTGATCACTTTTTGATCCTTTCTGATGTTTTTTATCCGCTTTTTAATTGCTGTTTAATCCAGTTTATAATTTGATCGATTTTTGATCGATTTTTGGTAACAGTATTTTGATTGTTGCTTTGATCGATTTTTAATTGCCTATTTAATCGGATATTTGATCGCATTTTTTGATCGATGTCGCGGTTAAAGTATTTGATTGCCTTTTTGAT
>JABUQX010021229.1:0-7500 GCA_015478945.1 Trachelipus rathkii | reverse complement strand
ATCTATTTATTATTGGTATCGAATTTTTGTGCCTAAGTTTATTCTGAAGATTTGAGTTTCCAGCTCCGATTGTTAATAAAGAAATCAATGATTGTTTAAATTGATCCTTTTTGATCGCATTTTGATCGCTTTTTGATTGCTTTTTTATCAGTTTTTGATCGTCTTTTGATCGTTTTTTGATCGCTTTTTGATCGATTGTTGGTAAGTATTTGATCGCTTTTTGATCCTTTTTTGATCTCTTTTTGATCGGTTTTTGATCGGTTTTTGATCGCATTTTGATCAGTTTTTGATCGTTTTTTGATCGCTTTTAATCCCTTTTTGATCGGTTTTTGAACGTTTATTGATCGTTTTTTTTATCGTTTTTTGATCGCTCTTTGATGGCTTTTTGATCGCTTTTTGATTGATTATTGGTAAGTATTTGATTGCTTTTTTGATAGCATTTTGATCGTTTTTTAATCGTTTTTTGATCGCTTATTGATCGCTTTTTGATCGGTTTTTGATCGATTTTTGGTAAGTATTTGATTGTTTTTGATCGCTTTTTGATCGCATTTTGATCGCTTTTAGATATCTTTTTGATTACTTTTCGTTCGTTTTTTGATCGTTTTTGATCGCTTTGTAAATATGATCGATTTTTAATCGCTTTTTTATCGATTTTTTTATGTATTGTATTGGATTGCTTTTTGATCGCTTTTTGACCGCTTTTTGATCGCTTTTTGATAGCTATTTGATCAGTTTTAATAGTTTTTTGATCGCTTTTTGATCGCCTTTTCATCGCTTTTTGATCGATTATTGGTAAGTATTTGATTTCTTTTTGATCGTATTTTGATCGCTTTTTGATCGTTTTTTGATCGGTTTTTGATCAGTTTTTGATCGGTTTTTGATCGTTTTTTTCGGTAATTGATTGCTTTTTGATCGTTTTTGATCAGTTTTTGATCAGTTTTTGATCGGTTTTTGATCGGTTTTTGATCGCCTTTTGATTGTATTTTGATCGCTTTTTGATCATTTTTTGATATCTTTTTGATCACATTTAGATCGCTTTTTGATCGTTTTTTGATCGCTTTTTAATAGCTTTTTGATCGCTTTTTTGATCGCTTTTTGCCCTTTTTGATCGCTTTTTGATTGCATTTTGATCACTTTTTGATCGCTTTTTGATCGCTTTTGATCTCTTTTTAATCGCTTTTTGATCGATTTTTGATCGATATTTGATCGTTTTTTATCGTTTTTTGATATCTTTTTGATCACTTTTTGATCACTTTTTGATCGCTTTCTGATCGTTTTTTTATCGCTTTTTAATTGATTTTTAATCGGTATATTGATCGCTTTTTGATCGATTTTTTAGGAAGATATTTGATGCTTTTTTGATCGCTTTTTTTGATCCGCTTTTTGATCGCTTTTTGATTCGTTTTTTGATCGCTTTTATCGCTTTTGATCGATTGTTGCGTAGTATTTGATCTGTTTTGATCGCATTTTCATCGCTTTTTGATCGTTTTTTAATCGTCAATTATGGGCTTTTTGACCGATTTTTGATCGCATTTTGATCAGTTTTTGATCGTTTTTGATCGCTGTTTGATCACTTTTTGATCGGTTTTCGATCGTTTATTGATTGTTTTTGATTGCTTTTTGATAGCTTTTTGAGCTTTTTTATCGTTTTTTGATCGATTTTTGATCGGATTGTGATCAGATTTTTAGATCGGTTTTTGATCGGTTTTTGATCATTTTTGATCGGTTTTTGATCGCTTTTTGATTGTATTTTGATCGCCTTTTGATCGCTTTTTGATCAAAAATTAATTGTTTTTGATCAGATTTGACTGATTGTTTTTTTTATCGCTTGGTTTGTTAATCAAATTTTGGTTGGTTTTAATCGATTTTTTATCTTTTTTGATCGCTTTTTGATCATTTTTTTGATATCTTTTTGATCACTTTTTGATTTCTTTTTTATCGTTTTTTTTGATCTCTTTTTGATCGCTTATTGATCGCTTTATGAATGGTTTTTGATCGCCTTTTTTGATTGTAATTTGACGCTTTTTGATCGCCTTTTGATAGCTTTTTGATCGCTTTTTGAACGCATTTTGATCGCTTTTTGATCGTTTTTTGATCGCTTTTTGATCGCTATTTGATCAGTTTTTGATCGTTTTTTGATCGCTTTTTCATCGCTTTTTAATAGCTTTTTGATCGATTATTTTTAAGTATTTGATTTCTTTTTGATCGTATTTTGATCGCTTTTTGATCGTTTTTTGATCGGTTTTTGATCAGTTTTTGATCGGTTTTTGATCGTTTTTTTTCGGTAATTGATTGGTTTTTGATTGGGTTTATTGATCGGTTTTGATTAGTTTTTTGATCGGTTTTGATTGCGTGGGTTTTTTTTTTTGGAAATTTTTTTTTCCCCCCGGGGGGCCTTTTGATTGTATTTTGATCGCTTTTTGATCATTTTTTGATATCTTTTTAATCACATTTAGATCGCTTTTTGATCGTTTTTTTATCGCTTTTTTTAGCTTTTTGATCGCTTATTGGTCGGTTTTTGATCGATTTTTGATAGGTATTTGATCGTTTTTCATCGCTTTTATGATCTCTTATTGATCGATTTTTGGTAAGTATTTGATTTAGTTTTTTTGATGTTTTTATCGCATTTTGATCGCTTTTTTGATCGCTTTTTGCCCTTTTTGATCGCTTTTTGATTGCATTTTGATCACTTTTTGATCGCTTTTTGATCGCTTTTGATCTCTTTTTAATCGCTTTTTGATCGATTTTTGATCGATATTTGATCGTTTTATCGTTTTTTGATATCTTTTTGATCACTTTTTGATCACTTTTTGATCGCTTTCTGATCGTTTTTTTATCGCTTTTTAATTGATTTTTAATCGGTATTTGATCGCTTTTTGATCGATTTTTAGGAAGTATTTGATTGCTTTTTGATCGCTTTTTGATCGCATTTCAATCGCTTTTTGATCGTTTTTTGATCGCTTTTTGATCGCTTTTTGATCGATTGTTGGTAAGTATTTGATTGCTTTTTGATCGCATTTTCATCGCTTTTTGATCGTTTTTTGATCGTCAATTATTGGCTTTTTGACCGATTTTTGATCGCATTTTGATCAGTTTTTGATCGTTTTTGATCGCTGTTTGATCACTTTTTGATCGGTTTTCGATCGTTTATTGATCTTTTTTTGATTGCTTTTTGATAGCATTTTGATCGTTTTTTAATCGGTTTTTGATCGATTTTTGATCGATTTTTTTCGGTATTAGATTTTTAGATCGGTTTTTGATCGGTTTTTGATCATTTTTGATCGGTTTTTGATCGCTTTTTGATTGTATTTTGATCGCCTTTTGATCGCTTTTTGTTAGCTTTTTAATCGTTTTTTGATCACTTTTTGATTGTTTTTTTATCGCTTTCTGATCGTTTTTTGATCGCATTTTGATCGATTTTTAATCGATTTTTGATCTTTTTTTGATCGCTTTTTGATCATTTTTTGATATCTTTTTGATCACTTTTTGATTTCTTTTTGATCGTTTTTTGATCTCTTTTTGATCGCTTATTGATCGCTTTATGAGTGGTTTTTGATCGCTTTTTGATTGTAATTTGATCGCTTTTTGATCGCCTTTTGATAGCTTTTTGATCGCTTTTTGATCGCATTTTGATCGCTTTTTGATCGTTTTTTGATCGCTTTTTGATGGCTATTTGATCAGTTTTTGATCGTTTTTTGATCGCTTTTTCATCGCTTTTTAATAGGTTTTTGATCGATTGCTGGTAAGTATTTGATTGCTTTTTGATCGCATTTTGATATCTTTTTGATAGTTTTTTGATCGCTTATTGATCGCTTTTTGATCGTTTTTAATCGCATTTAGATCAGTTTTTGATCGTTTTTTGATCGTTTTTGATATCTTTTTGATCACTTTTTGATCGTTTTTTGATCGTTTTTTGATGGCTTTTTAATTGCTTTTTAATCGGTATTTGATCGATTTTTGATCGATTTTTGGTAAGTATTTGATTGCTTTTTGATCGATTTTTAATTGCTTTTTAATCGGTATTTGATCGCTTTTTGATCGCTTTTTGATCGATTTTCGGTAAGTATTTGATCGCTTTTTGATCGCTATTTGATCAGTTTTTGATTGTTTTTTGATCGCTTTTTGATCGCTTTTTGATCGCTTTTTGATCGCTTTTTGATCGATTGTTGGTAAGTATTTGATTGCTTTTTGATCACATTTTGATCGCTTTTTGATCGTTTTTTGGTCGGTTTTTGATCGATTTCTAGTCTGTTTGTGATCGCTTTTTAATCGGTTTTTGATCGCTTTTTGATCGATTGTTGGTAAGTGTTTGATTGCTTTTTGATCGCATTTTGATCGCTTTCTGATTGCTTTTTTGATCGCTTATTGATCGCTTTTTGATCGTTTTTTGATCACATTTTTATCAGCCTTTGATCGTTTTTTGATCGTTTTTTTGATATCTTTTTGATCACTTTTTGATCGCTTTTTGATCGTTTTTTGATCGCTTTCTAATTGTTTTTAATCGGTATTTGATCGCTTTTTTGATCGCTTTTTGATCGATTTTTGGAAGTATTTTATTGCTTTTTGATCGCTTTTGATCGCATTTTAATTGCTTTTTGATCGTTTTATGATCGCTTTTTGATCGCTTTTTGATCCGTTTTTAATCGTTTTTTGATCGCTTTTTGATCTCATTTTGATCGCTTTTTGATCGATTGTTAGTAAGTATTTGATCGCTTTTTGATAGTTTTTTCATTGCTGTTTAATAGGTATTTGATTGTTTTTCATCGATTTTTGAGCGATTTTTGGTAAGTATTTGATTGCTTTTTGATCGCCTTTTCATCGCTTTTTGATCGCATTTTGATCGCTTTTTGACTCGCTTTTTGTTCGCTTTTTTGATCGCTTTTTTTGATCACTATTTTATCGGATTTAGTTTGTTAAGTATTTGATTTGCTTTTGATTCGCGTTTTTGATCTCTTTTTGATCACTTTTTGATCGCTTTTTGATCTCTTTTTGATCGCTTTTTGATCGTTGTTTGATCGCTTATTGATCGCTTTTTGATCGCTTTTTGATCGCTTTTTGATTGTATTTGATCGCTTTTTGATCTCTTTTAGAAAGGTTTTTTGATCGCTTTTTGATCGCATTTTGATCGCTTTTTGATCGATTGTTGGTAGGTATTTGATTGTTTTTTGTTCGCATTTTGATCGCTTTTTGATCGTTTTTTGATCGCTTATTCATCGCTTTTTGATCGGTTTTTGATCGCATTTTGATCAGTTTTTGATCCTTTATTGATTGTTTTTTGATATCATTTTGATCACTTTTGGATCGATTTTTGATCGCTTTTTGATCGCTATTTGATCAGTTTTTGATAGTTTTTTTTATCGCTTTTTGATCGCTTTTTGATCGCTTTTTGATCGATTGTTGGTAGGTATTTGATTGCTTTTTGTTCGCATTTTGATCGCTTTTTGATCATATTTTTAACTCCTTTTGATCGCTTCTTATCGTGCTATTTTTAGATTCTGATAACGTTGAATCAATTACCGCATATCGTGGATCCAGTTTTTGATCCTTTATTGATTGTTTTTTGATATCTTTTTGATCGCTTTTTGAACGATTTTTGATCGTTTTTTGATCGCTTTTTCATTGCTTTTTAATCGGTATTTGATCGCTTTTTGATCGATTTTTGGTAGGTATTTGATTGCTTTTTGATCGCATTTTGATCGCGTGGGAACACACACACACAAACACAAACACACACACACACACACACACACACACACACACACACACACACATACACACAAATATATATATATATGATCTTTCCATACTTGTGAAGAAGAATGTTTTTTTCAAAATATTCAAATATTATTATATATATATATATATTATATGAGATATATAGATATATACTATATTATATATATCTATAGGTTAAGAAAAACGTATAATTAAGGGACGCACATAGTTCAAAAACTACAATAGATACAGGGAAAAGAATACATTTGTTGGAATCCTGGTAACAATTTAGTAGGTCGGAAAATGTAAAAAAAAAAAAAAAAAAAAAAAAAAAACTTAAAAAAATTATATCTCAAAAACTACAATAGCTACAAGGGACGGGGAAAAGGAATACATTTTTGGATCTGGTAAATTTTACATCAGAAAATGTAAAAAAAAATATTAAAATAAAAAAAATTATTGTTAATTAATTAAAGTAATATGATTAGAGAGCCTATTTAGAGACCTTTTATTGGTTACTCGTTAAAATAAATAGACTTTCTATTAAATTTTTGCTTTTTTTTTAACTAAAGAATACCCCCAAGGGTTATACCGCACCGATGGCAGGAGTCGGGGGTCTCTCGGCCTTCGGGAACGACGGGGTAGGACTAATCCCCCCCTTCCGGGGAGGGTCCCGGTAAACCCCCGCTCTTTGGTATTTGGGTGTCGCGCCGTCCTCCTGCCGCTCCCCTACGGGGTATGGAAAAACGTCCCCCCCTGTGTTTTCCGTCTGCTCGAGAGCCCCATATATTTCTGTGTAATATATTTACAAATAATATATATATATATATATATATATATATAATATATATTATATTATAAATATAATATATATAGTATAAATAATAGTTCATATATACTATAGTAGAGCTATAGTGAAATATATATACTAAGTCCCTGTTTCCAAAAAAAAAAAAGGCAATATTTTATTTATTATTTATTTTTATTTTATTTTTTACATTTCCCTATAATAAATTTTTACAAGGATTCCAAAAAATGTATTCCTTTTTTCGCTGTATTATGCTATTGTAGTTTTTGAGAATTATTTGATTTCTTTTTATTATTTTTTTTTTTTTTTTTACATTTTCCTCACTTAAATTTTAAGACCAGCATTCCAGCAAATGTATTCCTTTTCCCTGTATTCTGTTGAGTTTTTGAGATGATGAAGTTGTAGTTTAACCGACAGAAGTTGTAGTCGGTGTTTCAAACCCAGTTATAACCATTATATACTATTATAACCCTAATCGGAATACACATAATGATATAAAATAATAATATATATAATATATATATATATATAATACTATAAATATATATATATATATATATTATATATTATATTATTATAATATAATATATAATATATAGTATTATTATATATAATATATATATATATATATACTTTTTATTTATATATATACGTATATATATTATATATATATATATATATATATATATATATAATATAAGTATATATATACTATATATATATATATATTATATATATAATATATATGTATATTATATTATATATATTATAATATATATTTATTATATATATAATATATACATATAATATAATATATATATAATATATATATATATAATATGAATTATTTTCACTTATACTACTAATTATACTATACTAAAAAATATAGGTCTATATATATATATATTACTATACGTATATATACTATATATATAGATATATATATATACTTATATATATTATTATTATATATATAT
>JABUQX010021228.1:0-19484 GCA_015478945.1 Trachelipus rathkii | reverse complement strand
ATAACAGCCTATAAATTTATGACCGGAAATAGAAATAATTAATAACATTATATAAATAATAATAAAATACTATATACTATATATATATTATATAGTATATAATATTAAAGTAAATATTATAAAATGATAATATTCATACATTAATATATCATTATAATATAATGATACATATCTAACTTAAAACTATAATAATAATAATCGATATACTGCTGCTATGTTTGGGAAAAATTGTACATAAAATAATAAATTACTATATATTATTAAAATATATATTATATATATATATATATATATATATAATATTATATATTACATGAATAAATAATTATTTCCTGTTATATAATAACTAAAATATGACCATAAAATATTTTTTAAAACAATATATATATACTGGTTTTTTTTTTAACATCTAGCATATATATGTGAATTATAGAATATACATTAACTAATTATAATATATTATACTCATAAAATTAGAATTATTTTTAAAACCCAAATACACAACATCAAAAAATAAAAAAAGTAATAATATAATTAACTTAAATTAACTAATATATATAATAACTATTAATACTATATATATAATTATATTATACTGTATATATAGTAACTATAAATATAATATTATATTATATTTATATATAAGAATATAAATATTATATAATACTATATAATATATACTATATATACTCCTATAATACTAAAAAGCTATCACATAATTATACACATATAATACTCTATTATAATTATAAATATATTAAAATCTCACAATAAAATAAACTATATATATGTTCCTATAGTAAACCATATATAAATAACAATAAAAAAATAAAATTAACTTCTCACTCTATTATTATATATATAAATAATCAATCTTTAAATAATAGTAATAAACTAAAAAAATATAATATGATATATATAATATATCATTATATGAAAACACTCACAAACAAATATATATATATATATATAACAATAAAATATATATACCATAGAACTTATATATACATAATATATATATAATAATATATCATATATTATATAAAAACTTATAATATTATAAATAATATATATAAATATATATATATATATATATTATAATATTAACATATATATAATTATATATAATAATAATAATATATTAATAACTAAATATAATCGAAATCATTATATATAATAAAAATTATATATAAATATAAAATATAAATAACTATATATATACTATTATTTATATATATATACGGTATATATATAGGAATAATATATATCTATATGATATATAAATATAATAAAATTACTATAACCATATTTACTATTAGTATCACTCAAATATTATCTTAATATATAACCCCTAATATATATAGGTAAAACTGTAGACAGATATATATCTAATATACATATATATATATATTATCTAATATATATCAACCCTTCTTATAATATATAATCTGGTACCATTGAACAACTTAACACTCTTATAAATCAATAAATGCAGGATCATGTGAAATTGAATATAGTATATATGCTAAACACACCTCAGGGCGACACAAATAACAACTTATTATAAAAGTACTAAAATCATACATATATATATATTCAAGAGGTGGTCAGCAACTGAAATTATTTGAAATCTATGATCTCGCTGACTTTCCGCTGACCAAAATCCCGCAAATTTTCCCTGGACCAGCGGTATAAAAGTAACATAAAAAAACAAAAAAAAGCACACCAATAGCACGTATTGTTCGTTTATTTTTGCCGTATTATAAAATATCTATTAATCATCTGCGTATTGCAGTACCATATATTATATCTCTACAGTTCATATCCACCTTAAAATATACTTGCCAAAATTACTTTAAGGACGTAACCTCTCAATACAATCAATGGGAATGAATTTATAACATAACAATATTTGTTTTTCTTTATCGTCACCCTCAGCTCTAAATAACCTCCTAACTCAGCACACCGTCCTCAGACGACTCATTCCTTTTTATTATTATTTCCAAAAGAATCAATTTTTATTTTATACAAAAAAGAAACAATATAAATTTAAAAGGCTAATAACAATTAAGTTAGGACTATGGGTGAATAAATCGATCAAATTGTGATAACAAAAGTTCTTATAAATTTAGGGGAGATTAAATGGTTTAATTGTCTTCTCAAGCATCTGAATTTTTTGAATTTATATAGCGTCTTCTTCTTGTCAAAGCTTTTCAGTTTTAACATCTTTCTTGAGATGGCATCAAAGTTTATAAATCTATGTCTGTTGGAATTTACTTATTTTAACTTTTTAATCTCTTTCTTCTTTTGAGTTCTGTTATTTTGAGGAAAATAGTGTAGTAATATTCTCCTATGGGCAGCTCTTGCATTTGTCAACATTTTTTGATAAAAAATAAAATAGATAATTAAAATTAAAAAAAATATAACATAAAAGGTAATTATTTTTCTTTATATTTATAATGAACTGTTTGACGAGATAAGCGTCAAAAAAAGATAGATAAAAAAAAAAAAAAAAATAAAATCACTACGTAAGCAAGTTTACGCACTGAATTCTATCCCTGCAGAAAATCCCGGACTATGTTCTTTTCAGATTCTCCACTAAAATTAATTATGCTTAATTTATATATAGAAAACCCTCCTTCCACTTCCATGCAAAAATATCAGCCCTAATTTAATAATTTGCCACAATCCACATAACATTGATTCCCAAGGTAATTTACAGAAGAAAAAAAAACTAATCAAAGGTCTCTTAAAAAGACAGTCACCATCCAAAAACCTTATTCTATGAATTTTTGAAATTCAAGGGAATTAGAATGAAGACGTTAAGCCCACAAAGCTACGACAAAAGGAGAGATAGATTAGTGTATTATATGCTTATATGCTATCATAGAAAATAGATACGGGGGAGCAAGTTCCATGGTTAATCACATATTTACATTTCATCGGCCCCACTTAAAATTTGAAGCTACTGCACTATCTGGAAACATTATTTAAATGATTCCCCCTATATCTGCACACGAGGTTTTAAAGACATTTTATCATCCACCACCTTTAATGCCCATTAGTATTTCAGATCTTGTCACATCATCTTTAATTGCAAAAAAGGATGAAAACTGATTGATAACTGTTTTGGTCTGGTTCATTAATAGGACACTTCAGGGTTCATTTTAACAATCGGTTAGATATGAATTAGAAGTTGATAAGAATAGTGCCCTAATTTTCAGTGTAACCACACTTCAACGTAATATTTGTATTATTAAGAACAATCGGTAACTGAAAAGTTTTTCATGATTAACGTTCCCCCTTTGAGTTTTGTAATTGAAAATCAAAGATGAGTTTCCCCTCTTGAATGTGAAACTTTCGTTGCATTGGCGTCCATCTGTGTAGTTATCAAGTTCATCTTTTACATACTTATATACAGATATGCCTTTGGAACTTATCAGGGGTCCTTTACATAACCCTGATTAAACTGTTGGGTTCAGTTTGACGTCAACCACTGGTCGTTAAAGTTAGTTATTTTTGTTTTTGAAGTCATTTTATAAATAATAATAAATTAGCTTCAAAAGAGATTTTATTCTACATCCAAAATCACTTCGTAAAACCTCAAAAAAAAAAAACACCTCAAAAAGTATAAATCCCTAAAAAGAAAAGATATAAACCAGATTAAAGTCATAAGTCATACAGTCCAAAACACATCCATATACCAATCACCTTCAATCGAAAGGATGAACTGTGGAACAACCTCTACGAACAGAATTGGAAGAATAGTAGGTAATAGTGACTTAAAAATAAAAAGAAACAAGATAGAAGTAGAAATTTTATGAGAATGTCAATTTCCTCGCCCATCCTTTTACATTAATTATCCATTACATCTCTTATAATCACACAATATACAGTAAGGGAAAAAAAAATATATCAAATATGCAACTTGGTCCATGGATCCTTTCTTCATGATGTTTTGAAATTTAAATTTCCCTGACTTTTTTGGAATTTCCCTGACTTTCAATATCTTTAAACGTTTCCTCTGACTTTCCCTGACCAATTTTTTTTCCCTGACTTTCCCTGACCTTCCCTGACTTTCCAGAAAGTGTGAACCCTGATATTTCATACCTCTTTTAACATATTGTATTTACTGTATTTTATGCTATATACCCTAAAAAGATATTGATATATATGAAAAAAAAAGTTATTTTACAAAAAAACAAAAAATTTTGGCCTTTGGGTTTTTTTTAAAAAAAAAACTTGTTTTTTTAAAAAAAAAACGAACGTTTTTTTTTTCCCAACCCTATAGATAACACAATGCTCATTTATTTAGAGAAAAAAGTTATTTAAAGATTCTATTTAGTTTTGGTTATTGCCTCTAATGTATTCATTCAATTTTTTCAAAAACTCCTCCTACACCAACAAAAATACTCATTTTTTTCTTTAATTTTTTTTTGTTTATATATTCTTCAGCTGAAAGAAGACATTTTCGTATATCATTTTCTTTTCTCTTCTTGTAAAATTCCAATATAAACAAGCAAGAATAGTTCACCAATGCTTTTTTGGTCATATTCCATGCTTTGTGTATAATTCTGCTTATATATTGTGCATTGCAATATATATTCTTTATATATTGGTTTAATAAATAAATCATATTTTTTACCCTTATTTGCTTTAACAGTAGTTCCAGCATCGTTTAAAAACGCCTTAGTTTGAAGCATTATTTTCTTATAATTATTTATTGTCAACTTGTGAAACATGCTCTAGTAGTAGTAGGTACAGGATATTGGCCCCCGCCTTGTGTATTCACGGTGCATTTTTGAGAACCCAATTTTTTGAAACCAACCAAAATTTTTTGAGAACCCTTCAATTTTGGCGCCCCTTCGGGGAAAAGTTACAAAAAATCCATACTACTACTCACAACTATAATACATCCAAACTATCAAACACATCCAACAAATTCAACAAACAACAAACCGAAGCTCAAAAACAAGCTCATCCAAGCCAAATACAAGGGAGCGGCCAAACGGTTGCGAAAGCACCGTCTGACTGTACGTGTGCTACCCCCATTTTTGGGCCCCCCACATTTTTTAGGCTGAGTATGCCCTTTTTTTTTATGTTTTGCGATATGAATTTTTAGTACCTTGACATCTTTGATCTGCTCTTATCATATTTCTAGACCTTGATATCGCTGACCTGGTTTAGACTACATTTGTTGACCCTCTTGAATTACCGTACATCGAAGAGTTTGTACACGATCCTACCTTTCCGCTCGCTCTCGCATTAGTTGCTATTACTAAACACCTTAACTTTTGACACAACACACTAACACCTACACCTACACGCACTATGACACACATCCACACACCACACACACACAACACACTACGCTAGTCATGAGGAGGTAACTCGCTCTACTTATCCACTCGTACCCCCCTGTCACTCCCGCCCCAGCAGTATCTACTTATTCCTCAACGCCCTTAAGCCTCTTTAACACCTGGTTCGAATTCTAGTCTGGGTCTATATATAATAACTAATATAAATATTAATAACCCAGAACTCGAAAGTAGACAGACCAGCTCACTACCACTGGCTAGGCAAGTCCATGAACCTTAGTCCATAGATATACCTATCCCTTAATGATCTGAAGAGAGAAAGATGATTGTTATGAAGTATCAAGTCATATATAAACGATCACTTGCAAGCCACCACTAATAATAAAAAATAATAATAATAATAAATAAATTAATAATTCAATTATAATAAATATACCTAAATAAATAAATAATAATAATAATAATAATAATAATATATTAAATAAATTAAATTATATATATTCATAATAATATAAAAACAATAATAAATATATATTACTTTATAACAAGAAAAATCAATATTATATATATATAAGTAATAAAATACGCATATATTATCTTATTTATTTATTCTTAAATTATATATATATATATATATATATAATATATATTATTATATATTAATTAATATAATATATCTATATATAATATATATATATTACATAATAATAATTATATATGACTCAGATGCCTAGTACCAGCTACCACCGTTGGAACGTATCTCTCCTGTGGTGAATGGGTCAGCTCCGTGTACCTACACACACACACACCACACACACACACACATAATTAAATATAATATATAAGTAATTATAATCATAATTTATATATTATATATATAATTATATATAATTATTATATATATATATATTATTTATATATTACTAATATATATATATATATTACAGTGAATCAACTAGGAAATCACCAGTTATAACGCCACGTGGTCAGTAGTATATATATATAATTATATAATAACAATAATACAGTATATATATTTATTATATTATATATATTATTACTAATATATATATATAATATCAAGAAAATATATATATATATATAATAAATACCATAATATACTATATAATAATAATTTTATATTGCCATCTGTTAATTTGCTTAGCTAATAAACTATAATATAAAATATAATACTCAATATATATATATATATATTAATGATATATATATATAATATATATATTATAATATAGAATATAAATTTATATTTATGATAGTATAAATATAATAACTAAATCAAACTAGCTAATAAATTACAACTTAATAATACTTGAATTCAATAAAAGCGATCTCACACGATAACAGTATATATATATATATCACTTACACCACACACACACACACACACACACACACAACACACACACACACACACCACACACACACCACACTCCCACACTCGATATTTTAAAACACATCACATACACCTCACACACAGATACACACACACAATCTCTACACGATACCACCACCCAGCCCCAGTAGACGACTATATACCCCTAATATATCAACACTATGTCCACTTATAAACACATACACTATGACACATATATTATACACACTCTCACTATGACACTTATACACACACTTACACCTATAGACACTATACACTCACCCATAGACACTTACAGTCACCCCTATGACACCTATACACACACACACATCAACACACACACACTAGGCACTTACACTCCCCCATAGACACTACACTCACACACACACACTACGATTTTATGTTTTTGCCTCAGATTTGGTGACCTCAGACTTTAATGACTTAGCTTTGATGGCAGCTTTGATGACCAATCATTTGATGGCGTCCACTTTGGGATCGGCTCAGCTTTCGCGAGGCTCAACTTTGTTGGCTCAGCTTGATGGTTCATCTTGATGACTCATCTTTGATGCCTCATCTTTCGATACCCACCGTATTATTGATGGTTCATCCTTGATGACTCATCTTTTGTCGGGTTTCATCTATTTGATGGTTCACATCTTGACCGCAATCACAGAATAACTTATTTGATTGTTCACTTTGTTGGTTTCACATACCTCTGAGCCTAAGAATAGCCCTAATTTATTCGGTTGGTCTACCCCTAGGTGTATAAGGTTGAGGATTTCGCTGGTGTATATTACAAGTGTGTAAGTGATGCGTACTCTTAGTATGACGCTTTAAGCTATTTCTAGCGAGACCCCATAGAACATTAGACTTAGCCCCAAGTAATGAAGCCTATCCGTTTATGATTATATAAAGGTATCGGAGCCGATGGTGTATATACAAGTCGCTAGGATTCTTTCCTTACTAATAATCGAGTCTCTGTCATTTTCTAGGCTTATCTAACCTACCTTGGGTCCTAAAGTCATAAGAACAACGTTTAATATATGTCCTATACCCTAGGCACATCAAGCTGACCACCAGGGCGCAGTGTGCACCCTCTGCGTGAAGGCCCACGAACCATCCCGCCGCGTCCCGCCCAGTCAGCTCGATCCGCCCGCCGCGTAGCGCCCGGCGAGGCGCAATATTTCGCGTTCCTCGCCCGCGACGTGCCGCCCGTGCAGGCGCCAATTATTTCCGTGTACCCGCCGCCGCGTGCGTCCCGCAGGCGAAATATTCCCGCGCGAACGAAATATTATAAGACTATGACATGGTGCATTTTATATATCATAACTATAAAACACATATTATTAAAAACATTTTTGCGTAAGTTTGAATATGTACCGGTCTTCTCATTACAGAACCTGAATTAATGTAATATTATCCACAATTTATGAAGGTGATATCAATGAAAGCTCATTCCAAAAATTCCTTTTCAAAAAACAAGGTTATTTACTAGTGGAATTACATACTACAAAACCATTTTTTTATTAAAAAACTATTGCTACATTCACAGCGTTTAAAGCAGTACACAACAGTAAAATCCAAGTAGCTCGAATTCTTAGCAACCAGAGGGAAAATATAAGGCTTTGTTTTTCTGTTTTACTGATTTTAATGCTTTAACTAATATATGTTAATATCTAATGTATATATGTATTTCATTTTTATATTTTTTACATAAATATATCTTTTTAATTTATAAAATTTAAAAATTGTATCGCTCAAGACAGTGAAAATAAACCGATGTAAAGCAATGTGAATTACAATAAGGTATATGCAAACTTCAATTGTTTGGAAAGGATAGTAATCATGAAATATACATAGCTCTACCCCCTATAAAAGCAGTACAGCAAGCAGTATATCTTAGAAGTGATAATCACCTGCAACAAAGGGATGATAGTAGTGTGTCTTTTGTTTTACTGCCCTGTATGGTTAAACATGACTTAACTCATTCTTACTGCTTTATAAAAACATATATTATTAATATTAAAACAACCAAATCTAACATACTCCGTTTAAATCCGACCAAGCTATAGAGTGATCAAGATAAATACATAGAGGTGATTAGCCACCTAGAGCAAGCAAAGGCGTGATAGTAGCTTTTTTTTACTGCTTTACTGCTTTAACTCATGTCTTACTGCTTTAACACTTCATATAGTTAACTGCATTTAGAAACTCAATGATATTTATTAAACTATTACATACCTATAGCAGATAAATCAGTTAATCATAAATTAAAGAGGTGTTACATAGCAACCCAAAACGGCCGCACCAATGTTTACTGTTTTAACTCTAAACAATGGCGCTTTAAATGAACTATCTTATAACCAGAGCAAACTCAAAATGTTTTAACATGTGAGGAGACTCATGTCAGTTATATTAACTGTTTAACTCCTTACAAGCAGTAATATCAGAATAGGAAAATTCAATAACAGGGCATGTTAAAACATCGCAACAAGGGATTAGTATGCTATTGTTGTATTTACTGCCTATTACTGCTTTAAGCTCGTTACTGCTTTAAACTATCTCCATGTAGAGTCATTTTGACTGGAAACTTCTCTTCAGTTAATATTATTAAAAACATCTACTACCTCTTACTTTCATCTGACTATTCAGGACGCACTGATTCATGAGAAATAATCCTTACAGATTGATGTAGCTAATATATTAAGGATACAGTTGTGGCTATAAGATTTGTGGTGTCACTGAAAGAAAACCCTTCAAGTTGACTTAATTAGGTGGCATTAACATTTGTAAAGTTGTGGCAAGAAAATAGCCGCAATGAAGGCTTTTTTTATATATTAGGGTAGGAAGGGTCATCATAAAAAAAAATTAAAAAAAATTGCTTTACCATTTGATTAAACTTAGATCTTGAATTTAGAGGTGTAATCAGATTGTCTCCATGTCTTCATTTTAAATATATATTTATATATAAGCATAAAAAGGAGGTTGAAATTATAGTTTTTATTATAAATCTTGAGGGTCATTTCTTGAGAATGTTATAAAAACTATCATTCATTAAAGGAGACCAATCCTTTTTCTGGCATTCTATGATAGGAATCATTCATTATATTTTAAAATTTATAATATTGGGGAGAGCCAACATCCATTCATTCATTATTATTTTTTATATTGTACAACACTGTTTACAATAATTTATTTTATTTTTACTTGTTACAATCTTTTAAAGGTGAGTGTGGCTTCATCTCCAACGAATTGTAATAAATTTTGTGAACACTTAATTTTTGGCTAACCATAACTATTTTCAAGCACCCGGTCGTGTGCGCGTTAGGGGTAGTTGTGGTTGGGATAAGTGTTTGGATATTTAGTGGAGGCTGGTGCTAACTTCACCCACTGAATACACACGACATATAATTTTAATAATTACAAAAAATGAAAAAATATCAAATACAAACAAATACTACTACTAACCTTTGCCATCTTCTTTGTAGTTATTGTAACATTTGAGTGATAAGGTTGTATATACCAAGGCAATATTACGGTGTGGCCGTAAAAAGCCCCAACAGGTATTTTACACTGTGATGTGACCATGCCATACCTGCCCAAGGTAGTGACCTAAAAAAGAACAAAAGTTCAAATTAAACTACCATAAAAAGCTTCTCAAATACAAATTAGAATAGAATCAAATAAATGAGTCCTATCAAAACATTGATAATTAATTGGACCTAGTTATGCAATAAGGAACCATTCCACAAAATTGAAATTTAAGAGTAATGTCACCAGAATAGAACCAACCCTTATATAAATAACTATAGCAATTAAAAACTTTTTTTTTGGGGGGGGGAGGGGAGATCAACCCTAATCTTTTCATCTGTATGCTTAGTAACCTTTGAAATTTAATATCTCAGGTACCCTGTGGGTCGGTTCCCTTTTGCATAACTATGTTCAATTGAAAAATGTAAAGAAACAAAAGAAAAACTTAGACAATTACAAACTTTTAAATATCTACAAAGTGGAGGAGGTTGAAGATCCGCTAATACAAGCGGTCTTAGTCCAATATCAGAAGCTACTGCAAGTCTTTCACCATCCGTTTCTTCACCTTTCAACCAAATATCAATAGTAAGAGAAACAAGATCACTACAAGCAGGTATTATCACATCTGAAATACATTAGGAAAGTATGAATGGAATAACTATAAAAACACACAAACACACACAATACTCACTCACAAATCATTTAAACTTTCTTGTATATCTTTCACTCTCCAATAAATTAACTTTAATCTTAAAAACTGCTTAAGTTAACCGGTTTAATCGTAATTATTAAACATTTCATATAAAAGGTAAAATCAATTAACACAGACTTATTTTCATGTCATTCCCTAATATGGACATTATATATCACTGAAAATTATCTGAAGCTACGTTTCAAAAATGCTATATAAACAAAGCCACCTAACAATTACAAGAGCTTTATCCTAGATAATTTTAATTTCATTACACAAAAAAGCTATTTACCAGTTAAAACAACAGGTGCTCCAAAATCGAGTATAACAAATCGACGAGCACCAGAATGCATGCGCTCAACCACAATCATTTGCTGAGGTGGAATAGAAAGCAACTGTTGATATGGTAGTCCGGAAGATGGAAACTGTGACTTCTTGTAAATCATCTCTTCTATACTTGTTCCGCTGTCTTTAGCTTCTTTAGTCAATGTTGACGTAGTAGAAGTTGTACTCGTTTTTCCTGATGCAGGTGATGACAATTCTTCAGCTAAGTTCTTTTCAATTAATTTGTCTTTATCCGTTTCCTGATTGGATAAAACTGACTCAATTTTCTTTTCCAAATTGCCCAAGATCATTTTATTATCATTATTCTTTGAGAAAGTTGGTATATGATGTCCATTAGATAATGTGCCATTGGACTGTTCTTCTGGAGAGTCTGGTAACAAGTAATCAAATAATTTTGAAAAAAATTGATTTGACTGATAGTTTTCTTTATCAATACCACTTTGTGAATAAACTTGTTCAACCAATTTATCACTTGCAATGTCAGATTCTGGCTGAAGGAGTGATTCTGTGACATCCTGTGTTACATCAGCAAGAAGGCTTAGTGAATTATTTAGCACTGAGGTACTAAACAATATTGTACCAACATCTTCGACAATATCCCCTAAAATATCACTATTATTGGTACTTTTCATTTGAGGTTTTCCAATTAATGTAGAAGTTGGAGGTAAACCTTCTGGGCTTGTATCAGAGCTCAATGTGGAGGAAGTGGAACTTGATGAGGCAGTCTTATTAAAATCTCCATCAGCTGTGAGTGAATCATTATGGGCATTCTGTCCTGAAGACTTTGTTGTTGTTGCAGAAATCGAGGAAGGATTGAAAGAACTACTCAAATTTAATGCTTTCTTCAAGTCAGCTTTCAGTTTTGCCTAAATAATAAATAAAATAATTAATATTCCTGTATTCATGACTATCATTAATAAATATAAAATGTTTTCTTTACATATAAAAACAGTAAATCTAGATTCAAGAAGCATTTACCGCCTTTTTAAGTTTTTCTGAATATGATTTTTTGGCTTTTTTAGATAGTAACATCGCTACTGCATGGTTTTTCATGACCATATGTTCCATATCTTCAAGAGCTTTGTTCAGTTGATTTGTAGGCTGTCGGGGAAAAAAATCCGCAAATTAAACTAATAGTTTAAGCGATCAACCCAATTTATGATTAGAATCCTCTTAATTAATTTCCCCACTAACTTAATGGAACTAATTGTAATGACTTAGGTCAATTCTTTAAAACGAGATGGTAAAACTAAATTAATAAATAACTGACAAACATCTGTTAATTATTAAGGTAGCGACTGAAGCTTAATTTATGACAGGGTAAAATTACATTTTTTTGTTTTAATTATTAAAATATTTCCAAAATATGTTCATTAATATCATACCGTAACTAGTGAATTCCATTTACTATTGTCGATCGTCAAACTAAAGTCTGAGTCAACACTACTGGTTGGCTGAATGATGTAAGGAATTGTTGAGTAGTTAGTCAGCCCTGAAAGTATATTAAAATATTTAAGGCAGGCAGGGTTGGCATGATTTAAGTCAGTTGATTTTTGAATGTGATTTTCATTAACAAAAAATATTTTATTTTTTTTTTTTTTAAAGAATTTTATCTTGTACACTTCCACAATATTTAAAAAAAAAATAAAACATAAGGTACCTATGCTATTTCTATTAACAATAATTCTAAAAACTAATTTTTTTAAGAAATTAGTTTTAAAGGTGAATATTATACATTTACATTAACAAAAATATTAATATTCGTGATTAGAAGTGGACTGGATATCTGCATCATCATATGAGGTTATCCACGTCATTTTAAAATATACGCACCCGCCAATATTGATATTAATTTTATGCAGATATTAGATCTTATGAATCACCTATACAACTTATTTATGAGAGTTTAAAACCAAGGGATATATATCATATATATATATAATATATATTTATATATATATATATAATATTAATATATATATATAATATATATATATAAAATATATATATATATAATATATTATTAGATAATATATATTATATATATATATATAATATATATAATCTCACCCACCTTCTTTCCGACAGATTAGCGGTGAGGTGCCAGCATACCCGGAAAACACAAAAGTAGAACGTAAAGCCCAGCCTTACCGCCCCTTATACCTTTGTAGTGAGAACTCGTCGGCAGTCAGAAAATTCCAACCCTTAGAGCTTCACGGATCGCGGACGGACCCTCACTATGGCATCTCGTCAATTGTGGGGTCCATCCCTTGGGTCCCAAGTGGGCCACAACCATACCCCTCACAGAACCCCGTCACTCACTCCTATTATGCACCTTCGTTCTCGTCTCTGCCAAAATGCACATTCTCTCCTCCCAGGCCTTTCTTTTTATTGACTCAACCCAATTTTTCTTCGGTTGTCCAGCCGGTCAATTCCCGACCCCTCAAACCCCCCTGACTACGGCTTAATATATATATATATATATATATATATATAGTATATATAATATATATATATATATATATATATATATATATATATATATATATATATATAGATATATATAGATATAATATATATAATACATAAAAAATGAAAAAATGAATATTATGATGGGCATGTGGTATTAAAGATATATAACAATAGGTGCTAACCTGAAAATACACGTTCCATTTTGGTTCCATCACTTGCTAAATGAAGAGAAAAATGAAGTGGTTCAACCTCAAAGAGTCCGCAAAGACCTCCAATCTGTGGAGTCAATCCTACAGTAACCCCATTCTGTCCGAGAATAATACCCAAGTCATTGTATCACCTCCAAGTGGGCTAAACATTCCCTCAAAATAGCCCTTGCTGTTGTTTGAATTCCAAAGGAAATTGGGGTGGTCAAATTTATTAATAAAATACGGATGTTGGCTATTACTAAAATTGTTATTCCCATTGCTAGATGTAGAATTGCTATGCCGATGACCATGTGTGGCTCCAGGGTTTGAGTTACTAGACACCGAACTCTATATAAAAAAAATATGTAAAACACAAATTAAAAATGAAGAAAATAATTAGCAATATACAATTTTTTTTGTGGGTGGGGTGGGGAACAAAATCTTATTAAAAATCAACTTACGTTCTGCTTCATCAACAAAGGTGGAAAAGTGTCAAAAAGGTCTCTTTCGAATGGCAAGCCATAGAGCCCAAATCTGGTTTGGAGAAGCGAGTAAACAGGGTGTATTCTTTGACTTAATGCTTCCGAAGTAAAAGACAAAAATTCTGTTATCTGTTAAGAAACAAAATCATTTTAAAATTAAGATACATCACAATTTGCGAACAACTCGGTAATTAAAGTCTAAGTTACTAATGTTAAAGAGCAGAAGCAGGAACTGTACAGAACCCTAGCCTTGACTATAAAATTGGAGTCAAATTCAAAAATTTTATATGGTGGTTTTAAAGAGGAAGTTGCATCTGAAGTCGCCATCCGAGTCCAACACACTTGTAGAAGAGTCAGTGAGAGTCTATGTGACGAAAACCCTTAGACCCCACCCATGGAAAACTCAAATGAATGGTGGGTGTTGCAAAAAGGAATGGAAACACCCCCATTCATAATAGAAGTAAATGGGGGGGGGGGGTATCAAGAAGAAAATATATTAGAGTCCCTAAGTTCAATAAGAATTTTCTTCTAGTGTGAAAACAATGTAGTCCCGCAAATAAAAAATCCTGCATAAAAAAATTAAGAGGAATATGCTTAAAACGGATTTCAAAGAAGTTAATAGATGTGTAAAAGAATACAAGTGAATAGATAAAATTTACTGATCCTCATGAAACAATATATATATATATATATATATTATATATATATATATTATATATATATTATATATATATATATATATATATATATATATATATATATATATTATATCTATATAATATATAACTTATATATAATATATATATATATATATATATATATATATATATATATATATATACTATATATATATGATATATATATATATATATAAATATATATATATATTATATATATATATATAATATATTATATATATATATAGTATTATATAATTATATATATAGTATATATATATATATATATATATATAGTATATATATATATATATTATTAGGGATGTGCCGAATAGTGAAAAAGCCGATACCGAATACGAATATTCGGCTAAAGTATTCGGCCGAATCAAAGAAATATTCGGCCGAATAATCACTTCGCAATATTCGCCCGAATAGTTATTTCAAAGTTCGCGTCATCCATTTAGGAAAAATAAAGAAAACGTACAACTGGTCAACAAAAAAGAGGTGAAATTTTTCTTGATGGACTTTTGTAAGCAGAATAGATAGTTAATTCGGAGTGCGGGATTCCATTTATTTCTCGGATTTGCTGTAACACATCCGTTTTCGTGCATCATGGATCCCTATTTTTGCAATATCCCTAGGAGGAATGACAAAAATTCATGTGCGCACTCGTAGGCTGTATAGACGTTACCTTCCGCATTTATCTAAAGTAGCAGCAAGTTTACTGCGGTCGATATTCGGGAAGTATGTGGTAACTTTAGTACGTTCACATGTATGGATGCCAATGACCTGGATGATGTCTATCATCCATCTGAAATACAGTCGGATTGTCCGTCATTGTTCACCCAGGGTCAGTCTTGTATGAGAGTTGTATTTGGCCGAAGTTGTCCTGAGCTGTTGCTTCGAGGTTGCATGAAAAATGGACTACTGGACCATGGTACAAAGAGTAACATTTTATCGTAATGCAGAGAAGCAGAGCTGTGGAGGCTCTTCCAGTCAGATGGTAAACTCTTGTGTATTGCAGTGAAGTTTGCAGGCCTACTACTCGCTATGGGACTCCCAGCATACGATTCAGGTGAGTGGCACTGTTTATTGACACTTCCAAGAGAGTTTAAAGTGTGTGTTGTTTCACAACGGCAACAGGTATATGCTTCGGTTCCATTAGGGTACTCGGTACGGATGAGAGGAGTATGCAAAAGACAGTTTTGGAGAGCTACAATATCAGGTACAATGGTATGGTAAATATGCGTCGACCTCAAAAATGGTAAACAGTTTGCTCGGAGTCAAGCAGGTTTCGCCAAATTCCTGGCTTCGCTGTGTATTGGACAGCCTGGGGCGTGCCAAAGAATCATAGGACCAAAGAGATATCGGCCCAACCGAAGGGAAACCTTGACGCCAGGTGACAGGAACTCGTACGTGAACCACTTGAACAGAGAGAAAACATCCTCTTTACTCTAAACTACACATAAAACTTGGTTTGATGAGACAATTTGTGAAGGCCATGGACCATATGGTGAATGCTTCCGCTATATATGCTCAACGTTTCCTGGTCTGAGTGACGAGATAAAAAAGCTAGGATATTTGATGCCCAACAAATACGGACACTCCTCCATGATGCTGCCTTGCTACAACAATGACTGTGTAGAGGCAAGAGCGTGGAATGCTTTTCAAATGTAGCACAGAATTTTCTGGGAACAGGAAAGCCGATAACCACTAACATTGTACAGGAACTCTGCTAGACAGTTTTCATTCTATGCGATGTAGTAATGGAGTATAAAGTTGCCCTACTTACATTCTCAGCTAAGAAAATTTTACAGGAATAACCTAGGCGATGTTAGTAATGAACAGCAAGTTGAACGCTTCCATCAAGATCTAAAGTTCATGGAAGGGACGTTACCAAGGCAAGTGGGATTCATATGATGGCCGACTATTGTTGGAAGCGGATGAGGGATATTTCCAGACCGCTATGCACATAAAGATCGCTACGAACGAGAGAAGTTTACTACCATCGTAGGTATGTTACATTAACTAAACCCATTCCTTCGATTACATCATTGTTGTCAATATTTACTCTTTATTCATAGTGTGTATTATATGTTTAACATATATCTATCAAAGACTGTATCATATCATTGCGATTTGTTTCTCTCCCTTCATATATCAAACTATATATTATATATATTATATATAGTATATATATATATATATATATATTTATATATATATATATATATATATATAATATATATATATATATATATATATATATATAATATTATATATATATATATATATATATATAATATATATATATATATACTATATATATATATATATATATATATATATATAATATATATATATATAGTATATATATATATATATATAATAATATATATATTATATCCCAGATCCTATAATTATCAAAGAATATTAATAGGAATATTAGGAAGAGCAAAAAAATCATAATGGAATATTACAAAATCTGCTAGTTTCTGGACAGACAATATCCTACACAGAAATGCGATGTGTATATTGCAGATGAGACGCCGCCGTATACATTTTTTGGAAATCAGACAAATTCAAATAATCAATTACGAAACCCCGTCGCAATGAAATTTGGCATGTGTGGTTACCAGATGTTATATACAAGAGTGATAAAAAAAAGAGTAAATAACATTTCTATAACCGATAATAGAGCGATAACCATGTACACAATATTAAAAAATAATTAAATGAAAATGAAAAAGGTGAGTAGTTAAAAGATATTAAACTAAACTTCATTTGAAATAGCTTTAAGGTTAAAATGACAGACATTAGCAGTTCTCCATTTTCAGGGATAACTGTTTCTTTTGCTTCATAAAATATTTTCTCCTGTTCTAAATATTATTTGATGACGTGATGACGGTGGAGCTGAAAGTATTTATTGCTAGTTTTTTCAAGTTCATAAAAATATTTCCAGTGTTTTTCCACCAATTGAGGGAAATATCATTAATGTTCTATCACGGTCAAAGTAGGCCAACTTAATAATATTCGTTATATATCTTGACTCGCAATTCGATAGTTAGCCAAGCTGGGGTGAGCGAAATGGTAGAGAAGAGATCAGTTAAAATAATGGCCCGGTCCACTGTAAGCCTCCAACCAATTTTACATTTTTATGACAAGCACATCGGTCAGAAGATGGCGAACGGTTCCTCCTCTCTTCTCACCTCTTCACGTTTCTTGTTCATGTGAGTGACGATTTTTGATGGCCACAATTCTTGTAAAAAGACAACCAAGGTTAGAAGTGCCAAGAATAGATCAAACTTCAGCTTTCACCTTTCCCCATCTTACGTGAAGGTCACCGGCAGCGAAGAGTCAGGAGCATAAAAAATTCATGCATTTTCTTGCCGATGCCTCGACGACAATCGATTTTTTTACTGTATTACGATCTGATTCATGTGTTTGGAAAAGAATTAGAACTTGAATCCAAAATTAGAATAGAAGTAAGCGACCGTGTATCTTTTGGGGAATGGTATGACAACGTTAGAGGGAGAAGAAACCAAACTTAAGAAGGTGCGTCGTTTTTCTACTGATTCATAGTGTAAGCGTCTTCATGACGAGTGTAATAATATCCAGCTGAAGGCTTACTTGCTTGTTCAATTGCCTTATATTAGAAACATAGATTTAGTACTAAAATGGAAGGATCACTTGGGCGACTGTTACTTCACGTTAGAAGTTGTGTTAAGTGATGTGTCAAATTGCTTCAAGATAAATGGATTTAATTTTTAATGAAAGAAGAGAAAATCATGTCAAACATTTTTCCTGATATGCACCTCAAGGACAGATCGATATATAATATCAAAGATGCAACCCTCTCAGAATGATGCAAACCCTATTAAAAGCCATATCATAAGTTCTGTGGTCACACGGGCGGATGTAATGAAAACGTCTTGAATGTTTACCCATTACCTTAGTGCCTCGCTAATGACATTCAGGCTGCATATGCCTGAAAAAAGTTAATTAATACCACCGCTTTGCAGACTGCGCCGAATTGATGAATTACTGTGACTCTTGAAATGGTAGGAGTTGTATTGGTTTCTAGCAAAACTAAATTAAAAATATATATTATCAAACAGGTGAAAAGACAATAAATATTTTAAACCCAAGTTGTACATCCTCACATACACACTGATAGAAATACACACTGAAATGCCACGAAGCCAGCCCACTTTCCCTTGTATACCAGCTACCAATGATTTGAGTATCCATGTATTCCCGTTATCACTAAAAATGGATTTATTTTTTAGAATATTGAAAAATAGTCAAAGGCCCCTTATAAGGATTTCTGACAGAATGAATGAGACAAAAGAGTTTATCACATATTGGCTTACAAAAAATTCGTGAG
>JABUQX010021227.1:30000-61129 GCA_015478945.1 Trachelipus rathkii | reverse complement strand
CCGTGTGAATATACGACTTCCCTGCTATAACGAATTATCTAACGTGTATTGATAAAATTTAAAATTATAAATATATTGATGGAACAGTGTACCTATTAATTTTTGAGTTTTTTATGTAATATCTTAATATTAATTATTTTATGATGTACTTTAATTATAGTATGTTTGTTATTTATTATAATATATATTATATTAATTATTAATATTATTATATAATTTAATTTAATTATATAATTTAAATCTATAATTTATTAATATATTAATTAATATATTAATTTATTTATATATTATTATATAATATTATTATATATATTATAATTTAATTATATATATTATATATTATATATAAATTATTAATTTAATTAATTATATTATATATTATAATATATATTTAATATTATTAATTATTATATTTACTTATTATATTATTTATTATTTATAATTTATAATTATATTATATATTATTATATTAATTATTATATTATTATATATTATTATTATTATTTAATTATATATTCTATTTAATTATTTATTAATTATTATTATTTATATACTAAAATATTAATATATATATGTTACAAGTGGTATAATTAATAATATATTAAATCAAAAGCAATTAGATCTATACTAATATATACATTTATTATTTATATATATTATTTTTAATTAATATTATTAATAATTTATTAATATTTAATATATTAATTTATTTAATTATAATATTATTATAATATATATATTATAATTTATATATTTTATATTAACAATAATTATATTATTAATATATTAAATATTAAATATTATTGAATTGCGAACCTGTTGGCTATGAGTAAATATCAATCATTACAATAAATCAAAAGCCCAACCGTGTAATATCGGAGGTATCCAACATGAACATCTGTGTCTCATATCTTATCAATCTCTCCTTCAACCTTTTCCCCTCCCCTGCACATGCTTATTTCTATATCCATCAACTCTACTCACTTACTAGTTTTAAAAATTTATTAACTTGTCTGTTCTAGATATTTTGATCCTACACTCACAGGTGGTATTTATTATCTCCAAATTTATCCCGACAAATCGTAATCAGAACCCTCTCTTCAAGACGATGTACCTTTATCTGTCAATATTAAATAAGTGTGTAATCAATTATAATGTGATTTAATGTCTGATTAGATGGGTTAAAGTGTGATCTGCTATTTTTATCTTACCCTTTGTTCTGAGTATGTACTCGCTCAAGATAATCTAATTATGGCATGTAACATAGGTTATAAATGGTATGTGAATTAGGTCATCCCGGATCAGCGAATCAAGTTGCCTTCTAAAATGTGTTTCAGAAGTGCTATGATGATTTATATATAATCTTCTTGTGTGGAATTTCGAGAAATATAAATTTTATATATGCATTCGATGTAATCATTGTACATTTGACATTAATTTAGAGTCCGTTTCAACCAGAGATTTGAAATTATACGCCTAGGCATTATAATACAATTACGCAATTCCACGAGTCCTGTGGGATGATGTAACTTACTGAATGACAGTGCCATTGTTTATCGACACGAGTACATGCTACGTCATTTATATGAAATAGGAGTATACATAATATTGAGCATTTGTTGTGGATAAATTATGTTAGATAATATAATATCGTGTTAATAGCTAAAAGGACATGTAAGAACTGAGTCGATTGATTATCCTTGGTTTACAGTTTAGTAGTGTACTAATAATGTTGTCCTCGTTCAGTGACCTGATTAATGTATGAACATATTTCTCATATATGTATTTTATTGTACTATTTTTGCTATATTATCTATTTCGATATTTAATTAATATGCAACTGGAAAACTTACTATGAATGTTTTTTCAAGATATTAACATGAATGTAATTAATATTATATAATAAAATATAATATAATATATTAATATATTAATATATTTATATTAATATATATATATATATATAATATTTAATATATATATATTATATATATCATATATATATATTAATATATATATATATATATATAATTATAATTAATATATATATATTAATATATTATATATATATATATTATTATAATATATATATAATATTAATATTATATTAATATATATTATAATATAATATATATATTAATATATATATATATATAATATAATATATAATACTACATATATATTACAATATATATTAAATTATATATATCAAAATTCAACAATATAACCCAACCCTTAATAAACATAAACCTAACACTCAAGGTACTTAGACCTAGTTTATATGCCACCAACTCGCATCTAACCTTATTAAATACTAAAGTCCAAGTTACATCTATATTAAGTTTCATACTCTTGGCTTATCACTCAAAGAATTTTCCAGAGCTAATAGGTTCATAAACAAACTACAACCTTTTTGTGATATAGGTAATGAATCATCTCATATTATTTATAGAGATATAGTAGTACGGCGAGGATAATAGAACTCAAAAGGTCGTAAATTGCACTCTGAATATAATTAATTAATTTATTTTTATTTTTTTTTTAATCCGGGTGTAAAATTTTTTTTTTTTTTTTATTTTTGTTTTGCAATTTATTATTTTTATTATTTATTTATTTTTTATTTATTTTTTTTATTTTATTTTTTTTTATTTCATATAACTGCTGTGACATATCCAGGTTATAAATTTGAGAGTACCTCTCAACAATCATAATATAATGTCTTTTTATACGCGAAATGGAAGATCCTAAAGTCACGATACATTCCATAACTTAATTTATCCCCCCATCTCAATTTTCTACAAACCCGCGTCAGCGTCGCGTAATACTAACTCAACTAATACATACACTACAATACACACTGTTTTTTGGATTCTTTTTCTATATCTTCTACTTTATTCCTATTCTCACACACTCATCCTCAAATTAATGAGATCTACTATTTTTCATCAACTGTTTTAGATAAAAAAATAATAGATGAATTTTTTCAAATCATATAGAAAGATAACAAGCATATTTACGGTTTTCACCATAATATGCAGTAATTAATAATTTGTGCTAAGTGAGATTGCACTTTGATATAGGTTTGTAAATAATATTATCTAATTTATTCACTGAGTCAATCTTCTCAAAAAATTCTTAGAGATAAACTAGACGTTCTTAAAAATAACTACCTTTGAGGAAAATATAAAGGAGTTTAGGCCATCTTTTTTTTACTTATCACTATACCGACATAAAAGTTCGTAACTAAACAGTCATTGTAACTTCCAATAAATACGTTGATTTCTTATACCTCATATTTAAGCAATACTTCAATAGAAATAATAATATTCATAAATATATATAACAACACGATAAATTGATTATATTTTAATATAATAATTATATTATATAATATGCTTACTATCATAATAGTTAGCCTTAATAAGATATGAACAGATAGATTAGATATGATTAAATAGTATAGATATGATAGATAGAATGAAAATAGAAATATAGATAGATGATTAGATAGATAGAGAAAATTAGAAATAGATATGAATATAAAATAAATTAAGATGGATTAAAGATGAGACAGATAGATAGTATAGATAAGTTTAGATTAGTAATACGATAAGTAATAATTAAATATTGAATATGAATAGTAATATAGATAGATTAGAATAAGATAGATATACGATTAAGTATATATAATATTAGATAGATATGAGATTAAGAAGAAACTTATCTAATTTTTTATTTAATTATATAGTATTATTATATTTATATCATTATTTATATTATATCAAGTAAATCTATTATCATTACTAAATTTATTTTTAGTATACCTAATATCATTTTATGATGTTTAGTAACTAATATGTATTGAATTATGTGTGTTGTGTGGTGTGTTAGTGTGTGTGGTTATGTGTGTAGTGTGTGTGTGTTGTGGTGTATGTATGTATATAGTTAGTTGATGGTTGTGTGATAGATTGAGTGATGTGATATAGTATTTTTATTGTGTTTTAGTGTATAAAAATACCTTGAAGTTTTTAATGTTCTGTGTCTGAGTCCTATCGAGGGTGTGATATGTAGGTCGTTTAAAATAATTCTCCTGTGTGAGAGAGTTTTGTACTCAATAGGAGATATATGTTGTACATGGTTTTGATTATAATTTAGGCTAATGGCCCTAATGATTTCCTATGAATGGAGAGTGTTAGCTAAATAAAATGTTATTTAATTGGACATCTCTAAGAAAACATATTATAATATAATTAATTAAATTAATTATATCTATTGTATGTATGTATCATATATATATATATATAATTATTAATTTTACTATTAATCTCTTAAATTTTACTTATAATCTATCTAATATCTGTAATCTATTATAATTGTATTAATTAATATATATTAATATATATAATATATTAATATATTATAATAATTAATATATTAATATATATATATATATATTATTAAATATACATATATATATATATATATTATATATATATATATTAAATTAATTTATATTATATAATGAATTTGAACATTTAGGACTCTATATATAAGGTATATATTTATATATATAATACAGGACATAACTCCTATACGGTGTAAATATATCTATACTATTATATAGTATATATATATATAATATAATAATAATATTTGAACCTCCGACATGATTTTTTTCATAATCATTAATTTGTTTCTCTTTATTCTGGATTGTTTTTGAATTTGGGACACTAAATTTATATTATCTTGAATAACTTTTCTTAATTTGACACCTTTTTGGCGTGTAAACCCATCCCACAAAGCCTTATTTTGAATATGTCTTAGTGATTTACTTAGTTAGCTTGACCTTAAGACTACCCGACACAATACACATTTTTCAGGTAAGTTGTAAAATAAAACTAAGGATAAAATCTTCAACATTCTGATTATAATGGAATTGTAGATCCAAATGAGAGGGAGAGTGTGGTGAAAAAAATGTATCAAAAGTTAAGGGTTAGGGAATACGCACTTCCTTTGGTAAGTTTTGTATTTAAATGTAACCTTAAGTTAAGTAAGCCCGTAATATCCACAGTTACTACGTAGGGTTTAATCGATTAAGAATTGTTACGATATAAGACCTTAGTTAACGTGTTTATTGCCCTCGTCATTAAATGGATAGTTATTTTTTTTACTTGCAATAATCATAACATATTGAGAGTTTCCTAAAGAACCTTAGGGAGGATGCCAGAGACCTTATTTATAGATGTAAGTAATTACTTTGATCTTCTGTTGATCATAATCACTGAAAGGATAGAATAGCAGTATTCAAATGTGGGGTAGTGAAACCCACTATTTTAGATTGCCGAATTATAATGCCGTCGAAGGACTAGTTCAGATGGGCGATTTTATAAATCGAGGTCAGCAACACCCAATGTATCAAAAGTTATTAGGGATATATATGTGAGGTTAGGAAGTACTGTATGAGATGTGTACGTGAAAGAACATGTTAAAAAAAAAAAAAAAACAAAAAAAAAATAACAACTATATTTGAGAATTAAGTTTATTATTTGCGGGGAGAGAGACTACGACCCTTCGAGCCAGCCGGGGGGCATAGTATATATTTAATCATCTCCACTTTTGCATAGGAAGGGAGTGGATCATAGAGTGAACATCAACCACAGACCGTGATTGATAACATGCCTCATCATACCTGTCAAGGTGGCGAACGCGGGGCTCGGACCCAGCATCGGGTGTGAGAAAGAGCAAAGCAGGGGGGAGAACGTTTTAGGTTCGCGATGATGTACATCCAAGTTCCTGAAAGCGCGCGCGTAGCCAAACAGGCAGCGGGAGAGATGGTCAATAATCAGACCAACGCGCACCAAATACCAGAGCGGGGTTTCGTGGTGCGATCTCAGTTGTGCTGACCCGGGAAATCTATGAGGCGTAGTTGCCCAGAGGAAAGATATTAGTAGAGTAAGCCAAAGAACCATACTACTCAGTTATGTTCTCACTCATATATCTAGGATATAAGTTAGTCACGAGATGACCTATACCTAGACTTCCTGCCATCGGTGCGGTATATAACCTTTGGAGGGATATTCTTTAGTTAAAAATAATAAATAAAAAAAATTCTTAAATATATTAATACTAGAAAGTCTATTTTTTTATATTTTTTTACTCAATAAACATGTATATATAAAAAGTATAATTCTAATCAATAGGTGAGCAGTGAGTTGTGAATATGCTTAATATATATATATATATTATTATATAAAAATAACTTATTTTTTATTTTTTTTTTTTTTTTTTACATTATTTCCGTCATAAAATATGGTACCAAGCATTATCTAGCAATATGTATTTGCACTTTTTCTCATCGGTAAGCTTAGTTTGTAATAGTCATATTTGGTGAGATATGGATGTAGGCTCTTCTCTAGAGGCTGACTATAACAATTATTTATTAATATATATATATATATTAGATATATTTATATATATTTATTAATTAATATATAGTTATTTAATATTATATATATTATATATTATTAATAGATATATAATATATATATATATAATAATTAATATTATATAATATATATTATTAATATATTTATATATATATATATATTATATATTAATAATATTACGATATTATATAATTTTACGATATATCGAAATCCGATAAGAGTCAGAAGATAACTTATAGTTATTATCAATTATATTAATATATATATATATATATATTATCATATAATATATATATATATTAATATAATTATATTTAATTTATAATAATATTAATTAATATTATATATAAATTATAATATTATATATTAGTGAGCTATTGACTCAATACTATGCTCAGAGGTTTAGATAGAGCCTACTACTTACGTGCTATTTATATACGCATATAGTACGAGAGGGCTTACTAACTAAGTGAATTAAGAGAATCTTGTGGTGGATAGTCGAGAGAATCTTAAGATGAGTGAGTCGCCACTTGCCGTGAGTGGTTACATCAAAATTTATTAATACACTCTAGCTTTCGGAATTTTTTTTATCATAGGACTAGAAAGAGAATTCGACGAAATAGTTAACGTAGGGAAATAAAAAAGAGTGCTATGGTATCGGTGGCAGCTCATAGGAGTTTCAAAAGCAAAAGAGTGGCGCCATTATGCGTGAAACAATATATTGTGCGTGTCTTAGACACACCTAATATACCTTTCTCTCCACCTGGGTTTCGTCTCTTAAGTTACTTTCGAGCAGGATGACTCTAGCTGGCTTTTTTTTTAATTACTTTAGCTCTATTAAGTGTATTCTCCCCAGCGTGAACTAGTTAACCGCGATATCGATTCCTCTTGTTTTTATGTTCCTGCATTATCATCGTACTCCTTCTAGTTGTGCCAAAGTTATACGCTTTCATCTATACGGTGTAAAACCTACTCCTCGTCGTGTCTCTGCTAGACAGCTTGTGTAAAATTTCAGTTTAAATAAGTATCTTCTTACACAAGCTTTTAAGAAGATGGGTGAAAAACCTTTAATTATACAATGGATTTAATACAAATTTTGCCATATCGGAAAGTCTTCTCTTTACATACATTGGCTTACAGATGAAGCACGAAGTGTAAGAAAGCAATTAGAATGGAACCAATTTTTAAAAGTAATCACACAATGAGAGTTGTGTGATTCATCTTCTCTCTATCTTTGTGAACAGAGTCCTCGTTTTCTAGGTGTAATATTGTACAACACAACATCTAGATGGGCGATCAGGTACTATGATCCTGTAGCATATATCACGTCAGTGAGTGTGATTTGTATATAGTATACTAATTCACTGTTAGGTAATGAGAGAAGAATTAAGATATTAAGTTTTATTAAACTCATCATATATATAAACTAACTAATCACTACACTACACACACTAACATCAACAACTCATACACACATATATATATATATATATATATATATATATATATATATATATATTAATATTATATTATATATTAATAATATATATATATATAAGGTTATATATATATATATAATATTATATATTTAATATATATTAAATATAATATATATATATTATATTATATATAATTATATAATATTATATATATTATATATTAATTATTATGTAAATATATATATTATAATATATTAAGAACTCTTTATTAATTGATTTTAACGACTACCCTCGGTTTTGTGAGTGTGAATTTTATTTTGTATGTTTATTTCCACATTAATATTAATATTTCATATATATATATTACTTATAATTACAAATTATTTATAATAAGGTGACACTTTAAATTTATATCAATAATAAATATATAGAGACCTGTTTATCAGTTTTAATCACGACTTACCGTCAGTTTTTATTTTTATTTTATTTTATATTATTATATAAATAAGGATCAATACCCAAGGGTAAAACCGCAAAGATGGCAGTAGATCGTGTGAGTCTATCTTATGGTGACCTTTATATAATATGTATATACTCACTCGGTGAAATACTAGACAGGGTATATAAGGAGCTTATTATCTACGTACCCTACTCTATGAGGGTAATGAGGGCTTATCTATCAGGAACCCCCTTAGCTACTTTATATATAGGTATTTTATGTGAGTGAGTGTCTGTATAATCGTGTAGGGTTATCCTTACCTATGACCCTTATACTCACCTTTAATCGTATAGGTGCTATCATAAGGAAAACGTCCCCCCTTCTGTCCCCCGTTACTGGCTCTACATGACCTCATAATTTTATTTTACCTAATATTTCTATGTGAGTAATAAGTCATTTATATATTAAGCCTATACTGATTACTTCATACACAATTCGCTAATCTCACTGCGCCATATATAATACTTCACTCATACTGATTCACGGTCACGTCAAAGTGCATTATACTCTCTACGTAAGTAATACACTCCATATAGTATACATCACTACTCTCACTCATCTATTAATCATATATATATTATATAAGATATAATATAAGTAATATAATATTATTATATATTCATTTATAACACTATATACTATATCAACCATACATATCTATACCCATAACTCACTTATCTCACAATACATAAAATCATACATATATATCAATACCACTATATATAAATCTCCATAATATTAAATTCCTCATATACCTATCACTAATATATGAATTTAATAGGTATGAGTACGATGATAAGTAATGAATTATCTTACACAGATTAATCGCCATCACGCTCATGATTGACATAAAACTTCCATTTTCAATATGGGAAACACGCTGGATTATAAATACATATTGGAAATCATGTGTGCTATGATGCTCGTGTGAAGTGCATGCTCAGTACTCTCATAATCTCTGTGTATATCCAGCGAGCACAGTCACCAGCTTCATATATTACGTCTAATTACTAGTGATCCAAATTTCACTTAATTTAGAGGTGTAAGAGAAATGATAAGTGCTATTCATCTTCTATAACAAAATAATTCTATGCAAATTATTGATCAGAGAACTCTATAATGAATCCATATGTGCATTGATGCTCTTTCGTTATTATAGAACTATATTCACTACTGATAGATAAGACAACCCTCCTACAGATTATAATTAGATGACAATATCGAGAACTAAATGACAATACTGCATTAATACAATAACGACATCACAATGCAATACAATAATACACCATCTGTAGGGAGTGTAAGAGCGAATGGGGTGATGTAAATTTATAATGTGAGATATCATAATTATGGCTATATAGTATATTGATATGTAGTAATTAAGTTGATAATAGTTAATATATAGAGATAGTGCACATTATACACGGATACGCTCATATATCAGAATACTCAGCAATTATACCTCAACACTACCTGTGGGATAAGCTATGTCAGCACTACTAACACTATCGCAGAGACAAACTACGCTTACGTTACTAATTAGAAACTTAGATAGGTGGATCGCCCCATATAATACATTCCGTATGTAAGATGAATTGAAATTAGGTTAAATATGAGTATGATGATTGGTGAAGGAATACATATAATAAGATGATATGATATATACTATCAACGTATATAACTCTTACGCTAATAATAATATACACTATATGAGGATAAGTTATTACTACGGATCAAGAAGGCAATTGAGTCAGAATTAAGTAATTGATTAATTGAATTATCCAGTATTGGCAATAGTGCCATATATGTGGCCTATATAATTATGTATGACCCATTAGTTATAGTGGCCTAGTGGCCATATAGTGCCATATATTGCTAATTATATATAATATATGTTGTACATATATAGTCCATAGTGATGTCCTAACATGATGCCAAATAGTGTACCCACTAAGTTGACTCAATACATATATTAGTATACCATATATAAGTATTGTCAAATCATACCATATATAGTTTAACCTATAGTGCCTACATGATGACCATAATTAGTGTTATATATAATGATGTACATAAAGTGCCCATATAGTGCTCATCTATAGTGCCTATTATATATAGTATTAGCCATAGGTGCACACTATATAAATTTATATATAGTCAGCATAGGCCGTGTTTCATGTTATTACGTTTGCACGACACTCTGTCCGCTGTCAGTAGTGCCTATATTGTAGTTCTCTATATACATCTTAAATGAGAATTTTATCTGATATTTATTGGTTTTCATTAGGGCCTAAGAAGTTAATTAGAAGCAAAGAACACATCATATGCTAAGTATTAGGAACGTTTCTTTGAATCAGAAAGCCATTATTGGCAATCCCAATAAATAAAGATAGATAAAAAACTTACTTATAAATAATGGGAGTGGATTATATAGTTTTAAAGACATAGTAGGTGTCGAGATAGTTCGGTCTGACGGAATTTGGTGAGATGCAATGGAAAGACATTGCGGAAGGAATGGTGACAATTGTGTAGGTGTGGAGAATAATTTTGATTTATAATATACAGCACTAAAAAAAATTTATTCTGTTTAAAAAAATATACCTTATATTAGACGTAGAAGAAATATTAAAGCTTCAATAGTGTAGAAAGAAGTCGAGAGAAGAGCAGAGATATACGAGGAGGAGAGAGACGAGAAAGGTGAAGATAGAGAGTTGAGAGAGTAGAGGAAGAAGTACAAGCATATATAGAATATTACAAAAAGTAAAATGTATGCAGTAACTTATATATTATTTAGCGTGATAGAGAATTCACTTCTTTAAGATGGAAATTAAAATATAAACTTGAAGTTGGTGGAGAAGATATGGAATATACCAACTAACGGATTAAAACAGTCTACTTACATATATATATATATATATTATAGTGATAATAATTAGAGATATAATAGTGTATTTTGATAAACTAAATGTTTATTCAGTATACTTTAGCTATAAGAAGTATATATTATAGTTCAGTATATATTATATAGCATCAAATCGTGACGTCAGAAGGTAAGGCATCAATCGTGACGTCAGAAGGTAAGGCATCAAATCTGATTGTAGTACGATCAAGAAGATAAGTAGAGTAGCTGAAAGAGTGCATAGGAAAAACACGCTACCGAAGAGCTTAAACGACACTAGCAGAGACAACGCACAGGAATCATTGGCAAGTTGAGGTTCCGACCCTATGAACCGTGTATCCGAATCTCAGGCTAGATAAATTATTACCAAGCTTAATTACAAAAATAGAGAAATTATTGCGCCGCTCCTTTACGACTACGGGGGATCCGAAGGGAGGGAATAGTGTGGGCTCACATATAGCCGTCAAGGGAGGGGCGGTAGGGAGTGGTGACTCTTTTCTACAAGAGACAAAAACAAATTACTCTTCCAATTTGCTGAATTTAGGGTTCCGGAGATCTTCCCCGGAGGGGGGAAATAGTCCTACCTTATCGTTCCCCGGAAGGATATGAATATATTTTGCAAAATTCCAGGATGAATATATCGCCAGAGACTCTCCTAAATAGATTCTTTTCGTGTGTACTCTCTTGAGAGCGTATTAGACACTATTGAGTTACACACCTAAGAAATTAAAGTAGCAATATACTATCTGATGTTCGCGGAGAGAACTAGCGTGACAGGTCATAATCATATATTATTGAAATATGACTCGTCTCCACTTTAAAATTGATTACTGATAGAAGTTATAATTGTGAGAGTTTTAATATATGTATTAAATCCACAAAGAAAAATATCAAAAGCAGCGAGAGAAGCTTCTGATAAAATCATATAAGTGGGGTCCTACTCATTGATATTTATATATTATATATTCCAATATGAGAATCAAAATTCTTTATTTTGGTATTGTTAATAGTATATATATATATTGAAAAAGTAATAATATCCCCTATTGAAGTATATATAGTAAGAAATATATACATATCTAACAGTACTAAACGAAATAGAGTTAAATTTACAATAGTTAATAATATAATCAGTAATGAGTTATGGATATATAGTTCACTCACTCCTCATAAGATTGAACTGCATGTGGTGTTGTTGATGTGTGTGTGTGTGCAGGTGTGTGTTTGTAGAGTGTGAGTTTAAGTACATAGTAATTGATTATTTCATTCTTATAGTTTCCAAATGGAAGGTTATAACTCACTATTGCTGTATGCGTATCAACAATATTTGGCAAATCCGTATATCTGTTTCTCTCTTATGTACATTTACTGAACAAGTTAAGTGAAAGAACGGAGTATGAAAAACTCGACACAAAATCTAATCTCAATATGGATGAATTACTTTTAAGTATAGGGTGTTTCCTCATTTTCAATAATTCAGTGCCTTCTTAATCTTCACATATCGTTGCTCTTGCATATCTTCTCTTGATAAGAACCAATGTCATTTGTAACAGTAGAAACAGGATTTCACGCTGTGGTGAGTATGGCAAATTAATTTTTAGAAATAGCATAATCGCACATATGATTATACTTCTAATAGAATTTCAACTTCATCTCTATTACTAAGAGTAATTGCTCGTAAAAAGACTCCTTATTTTATAACACTCGTGAAATTTACAAGCACTCCAAGCATATATAGGCAGAGAGCGCGGTACGAACGAGTATATGTAAGATGTTAGAGTACATGAAACATATAGATATATGAATATACATAGAAGGGAGTATATGAACTAGCATATCTGTTGACATGAAAAAATTATTAGAATGAGTCATCGATCTGGTCACGAGGATGAAATAAATAATGAAGACTTTTATAAACGCATGGTAAGGTGGGAATCATTGTTAAAGAAAATAAATGACTAAACATAGGTAGAAAAAGGTTGTAGAGTGTTCTCAATTCCTTCTTGCTCTCTCCCAACCATTCCCTATTTTGATATTATGAAGTACTGTAGGAAAGTACTGCCACTGCGTCATAAAGGCACTATCTTTTTGTGTTCAGCTTATCGTATTAACTAAAATGATTCGTCTGATATTCCTCTTTGCTCACGTAAGTACGCTTATGATAAAAAAGGTAATAATTTCTTGCTGGTAAGAATAATAATGTTTTTTCGGGATTTAACACGCAGTGAAGAGCAGATCATATAATTTCGAGTGATGAATGTATGCTAATATATAGTAGTGTAAATCACAATAGTAAATATTAGGCTATTATCATACTAATTATAATAATATAATACTATAGGGTATAAAATAGCCGTTGAGCTTTATATATACTCTATATATATATCACACAGCAACCGCTTTTTGTGTAGATATACAACGGGAACTAGCTTAATATAGCACTAACTATATGCTCCAATTATAACTATCATGAGCCTCTGATAGAAGTATTAAATACGTGAGCACTTAATATATCTAATTGATCTACACTCTAATAATAATACTAGCGCTACTTTGAGAATATGAATAATGGATAAAATTTGGAGGTATATTTACTCTTTAGCATGACGCTTTACGAATTTATGCGAATATCAGTCTGTGTGGAGTATATCTTATGTATATCGATTATTTGAGATTTAATATTATCATATGATTAAAGTCAAATATTCACATAATAGCCATAAATAACTGAATAATACTACCACGGAAATATAATAATAAATACTATCAATCACCTATATTCACCCTCCTCACTCATTTCAGTCATATAATCCCTCTCTAATTTGTACTTACTTATGATTAGTCAAAATAACTGATACGTGTATATAAAACTATTAGTTATATTCACTATATAAATTTAATTTTAATTAATATAAGATTTTAATAATATTAATCATTTCTATTCAGCCTCTAGAAGAGCCCAATCCATATCTCAAAAGCTACAACAGCTCCGGAAAAGGAATCATTGCTGGAATGCTGGTCCAATTTTAAGTGCGAAATGTCAAAAAAAAAGAACTTAAAATAAAACAAAAAAAATTCGAAGTTTTTAAATTTATGAGCAATATGATCAAGAAAGTGCGCTTATTTAGAGACTTTTTATCACGACTTACTCGTTCAAAGAATAAATAGACTCTACTTTAACTCTGAGAGCTGTCTAAATATTCACTAAGGTCTCTTTTTTTTTCCTATTAAATCATTATAGAATATAAACAAAACCAGGACCATCTCACAAGCAATACCAGATAACTGATAGTTATAGACATAACAAGTCTTTGATACTGGTTCCAACCTACACATCCTCCCATCTCAGAGGCTAATATATACTTCACGGACACCGCATGGCAGGAGGTCGGCGGGCTACTATATCTTCCCGACAATCTTCCCAGGGGAACTAAACAAGGGTGGTATGGAACTATTTCACCCCTTCACATACGCTGTGTGACAGGTCCTATCAGGAGACCTGGGCCGTGACTCTTGAGTAATTTAGGAGTATAGTCCTGCAGGGGAATGTGCCTACCTGCCTTCTATTAATCCAATCTCTTAATATCTGTGTGGTGTTGTAAAAAAATCGGCTCGACACGCATGGCGCGGTCTCCGCTCCGTGCGGCTTCGCAGTCACGCCCGCTCAGATGTCATTACCGTAAGCACCTTTTAAAGAGATTAATGTACTTACTTAGCATAGTAATGTTGTCTTGCGCTTCAGTGAGTCTGGTGGCCACCGAGCTGGCTGTGAGTGGCGTCAAATGAATTTTGACATTTTCGTTTTTTTTTTTTTTTGTTTCTAGTTATATGTTGTTTTTTAGACACACGCGTAGTTGGATTTCGTGAGACGTATAAATTGTTTCCTCTCAACGCAGACATTTGTAGTCTCGTCACATAAATATGTTATTTCGTGTATGCAAAATATAATTAAAAATCATAAAATTTGCCGAGTAATGTCATTAGGTTCTACTGCGAATGTTAGAGATATTTTTCGTTTTGTGTCTTATGTAAGAACCTTGTTGTCTGTGTCTATAAATTGGTAAGATATGTAAGAACTACATATATTTGATATATAGACAGGGCATCAAGTGTACGGAGTGTCTATATTATTTTGAAAAAAATAAGTGATCTTGGGAAAATCTAAGGTAATGAGATTCGCAATCGAAATATTTACTATAGTAATCATTTAATTTTATATTAAATACTTTTTCTTCGCTGATTGTGCTCCTGATTTATTACGTCATCATTCTCTCTTGGACACTTCTACGAGAGAGTCTGTTGATGTAGTTGTGGAATAACTATTATGTTGGACAAGCGCAAGTATGCTGAACGAGTATGAATCATGTCTCAGAAATAGATTTGGATATAGATATTATTATCCTTCATTATATTTTTATACTCAATTAATGTGTGTCAGAAAGTTTGGGAAGACAATAGAAGATTATATACTGCGATAGCGATCTTTCTCAACGAACACAGTAAACATAATTTTGTATTTGCATCGTCTTCATATGATTTTTATAGTATGTTCAGTGACGATCATATGAATAGTTGTATTCCAATTATAATACGTTCGTGCCTCTCAATGAGAGTAGTATATGATAGCACTATGTAAGTCTTTATATATATAGAGTTATTAAAGCTTGTGTATGTATTTTGTTCTACGTCGTATTTTTGTTATTTATTGCTATTAATTTGAGTTTGCTCAGTATTTTAGGTGTGTCAGTGAGGGATTTAATATTTATTTTTCCTATATTATTTATATATATATATAGTTATATATACTCTTGGTATGAGAATATTGGATGATTTGTGAATATGAATTATTTTGTGTGATAGATGTGAATTAGCTGATTCACCTACGGTTAGAGTTATATAAAGATAAGTTTAGTAATATTCTACCTTACCTGTTTGTTGTATGTGCAGAATTAGACGCCTTCTTAATGTGGTGAATGTTACCGCTTCTCGGCTCAAGCTTTTGTGTGTACTAACCTAGTTTCTGTGTGTTATTTCTTTCTATTGTTAGCTAACTCACTTCCTACCAACTCGTATAGTTTATAGTATATGTTATTAATTTATTGTTTCGTTTAAGATATGTCTCTGTAAGATAGGGAATACTGGTTTGAGATGGTTAAGATTGGTACCCCGTCGGTTTTCATTTCAAGTTTGTGCATAGGAATAGTGAATGAGAATGTTTTATTCTGTGAGCTGAGGGGGTTTGAATGATCTCTTGAAAGGTAGATGTGTGATGGAGGAGTTTTTATTGCTAGTTCAAATGTTTCAACGGATTTCCATCTCTATTTCCAGCAATCGCGATTTCCTATGGAGTCAAATTTATTTGTAATTTTGAACTATGTAATGATATGTGATGGGTAACATCGAAGTCCTTGACACTATTGAATTACTAATATTTGGTGATTATTGACTTAAATTATGGGAGTTAACTCACTTTGTACTTATGTAATGTGCTTAGGACGATTAATGTCAATAAGTGTGATGGGAAGATTTGTATGTTATGGTTATGTTGTGTGGGGCGATTTGTTATTTCTACTTATAATTAATATAATATTTTATATAAAAGTTGGATTGGATATTTCATAATGGAGTCGCTTACGAGGTTTGCTGTTTCCGTTTGGTTGTTTTATGATAGGCTTATATATTGTTTTTAATATTATAGTGAGTAGCAATGTGTTTGTGTCGGTATTGTTTATTAGTTTGAAGTATGGTAATCCGTAAGAATAAAGATCTTAAGGGTGGTTTGCATGGGGGTAATGCATTTAGGGATTAAAAGCTATTGAATCTAACTATTAGTGTTTGGTGAGAAAAGGTCTAATATTTCCGAGCATATATTTTTTGTAGTATATATATATTTCGATTCGTTTATTCTATAAACTCAATCTAACAGTCGACGTTTTATGTGTGTAGTGATGTATGTGATGATAAATTGAGAGTGTAGAGTGTGTTTAGTTGATGATTAGTATCGTAGTATAGAGTAATCAATATAAAATACATAAATGTGGCCTATTAGTTAATGGTTATTCTGTGATGGTGCATGAGCTTATTCTATAAGGTTGACTATCTATATTACTTTTTGATGGATTACCTCATTCACTAGTGGATATTATATTAATTATAAAAGCTTGAAATTGCATAGGTATTGATAGTGTTTCTTGATTTTGTTTTGGGGCATACAGGGCAGGTGTAATATCTGACGGGGTCCTATATATAAGATTTATTGGATTGGTAATCCTCAACAGCTCATCTTTTGAAATAGTAAAATATATAAGAGTAGGTGCAAGCTTCCGGGCTGTAGCTACAATATATAGGCCTTAAAGAATAAAATATCGGAGTGCAAAAGGAATATCACCCTTATCCACTGAGTAACCGGTTCACTGGTAAACAGGTAATATTTCTTTACTATACGTATAAGTGACGTAGTAAGTCTTGAATTCGGTTGAAATTATTGTGATGTCATATGATTTGTTTCCCCTCTTAAGAGGTGTGATTAAACTTTTGTGAGCATTTCTATTCTTGTACCATTAATACGTGGAAAGGGCTAAGTGACTAGATAAGATCACATAATTAAACGAATTCTCAAAATTACACTCACAAACTACGTCACAACCTACGCTTAAAATAACCGTTTTAAAATAGGGGTGACACATATTTAATTTATATTTCTCTGATATTGCCTAATATTATAGTGAGTACTGTCTCGTCATTTGTTTTCTAAACACTATAATAGATATATCTCAATATCGGTAAGTGGGAGAATACGTAAAAGATGGCAACCTCTATATAATATATTTATCTACAAAGGTATAAGTTTTAAGTAAACGTGATACTGTTATCTCTATATGAATATTGGAATGAACTGATTGATCAAGTGTAAATTGATCTATTTAAAATCCTATCGCTATAAGCATTCGCTTAGGCCTAACTATAAACTGATTAGGTGAAAATACCGTGTTAATATGTACTGTTTCTCTATTTATAGAATAATTCCTTTATATTATTTTTTCAATAAACGTGTGATGAAATAGTTTAAGATTCATGAAGGATATTAGAGTGAAGACAGAAAAAGTGGTAAGAAGAGATAAAAGAACAAACATTTGATGTGTTATGTGATGTATGTGTGTGTATTTACGCTAGTGACGCTCACTGCAGTGATAGTGGAAGTATTGTTAGAAAATTGTGGAATGGGTAGGGTAAATATAGTTATGAGAGTTGGTCGTTGACTTTGATCTCACTATTCAGCGTGAGTTATTAAATAAGGACTATTAAATATAGATGTGGGTACCAAATTTAATAATATACGGTTAGCAAGCGTATGAAAAAATTTAAATTATTCAGCGCATTTCGACTATGATATTACATTAATATTCCATATCGCTCATACTCACTCTAATTGATCTGAGTAAAAGTATTAAGTAGGTAAGAAATTTGTTGATCTTTTATAAAAGGCGTGTTACGTAGAATTTATCTGATACAACTTTTGAGTAACCTATAAAGAAACTTTAAATGAGTTATTATAGTCTACTTAGTTATAGGGTAGATATTTAGCCGTATTTGGTGGCTAATACACACTAGGTACTAGGTCTATAGAGTGTAGATGAGTTATGTATATTAAGGGTTGGGTTATTATTGGTTATATAGATTTATTATATTATATTATTATATTAATATTTAAAAATTACATTTAAATATTATTATTATATAGTATATAACTATTTAATAATTATTTTTATTTCATATCATTATATTCTTTTAACAGATCTTTGAGCTATAATTACTTTAGTGTAAAACTAAATTACGTATTAAAATATATATAAAAAGATAAATCTTTTTAAATGCTTCCTCTATTGGGCTTCTAAAGTCATCGAGTCCCTATCACTGTATTGATATAAGGCTATGTATGTTTTATCTCACACTTGGACCTTAATCAGTCATGAAGTATATCCTTATCAAAAGGAAATCTATCATTTGTTGAAGAATGCTTTCTTTCCTCGAGGCTTTCCCCGATCCCCACTTATTAGTGTTTCCTAGCACTACATGATGAGAGATGATGCAGTATATTATCATTATTTTTATTACATACATATTCTCGTAGACCTAACTTGTGAACAGTCCTTTGTCTTTTTGCAGGTGTCCTAGATAAATCGTAATGAATCTAGAGAAATATATGAACTATATCGAAAATGTTCTACCACTATTTTGTGACCGTTCCATGAAACGTGGACGAGATTGAACAAAGACAGATTAACTAAACTCTGTGATTGTCCCTCACTGATGACAGTAGTACGTTAGCTCGAGTATTTGTTGTTTTAACTCTCACTCTTATAACTATCGACACAACAAATGCTCAATATGTTCACTCGAATTTTAGCACTAAATACAGTGGCGTTACTCTCTTGGCGAAGAATATCGAACTTGTATAAGTCATTCAGAATACACCAAGAATCAGGACATGATTGCCAGAATGTTTATGCGCACTTACTTGCTGTTTCTCTTTCTCTGCACGTAGATGGCTCTCGGTGAACGTCGGATAGTATAGCTGCAGTGGCAGTGTAACCACGATCGCTCATTGTGAAGCATTATGCTATATATTGGTTTGTCTCCAATTCGAGAGATATTCTCATTTTTAGAAGCCTCCCATCGTCGTTCACGACTGTTTGGGTGAGACAGATTACCAGACGTATAGATCTTGATGCTAGGGCGACTGACAAAGCTCAGACCGAGCTGCAGTTCATGAGCCTTAACCATGATCTTGAGGAGATATAACTTTTAGATATTAGATGCTCGTAGTACATTTGCTTACGTATAACTATACATCACTTGACGGTATTCTAACCGTATTAGCTCATTTCCAATTATGTAATTATCACGAACTATTCACAGCTTTTTTTATCGTGAGTGGAGCTGTAAAGGTTTCGGGTATTGTTGTTTTATGTAAAACTATGCTAGTTGAGACTCACCTTCAGACTACAATTTAAAAATTTTACTCTCAGGGGGTGGGTTAAATAAAGATGTGCGCACTGTCCAATTGTAAATGCATAATAGAGAAGTCAAGATGTATGTGGTATCCCATACGGTGCTTTGCTATATTTATTTGTCCTGATTACTGTATAAACAGTTACTGCAATAAGTATATATTATATATAATTATATATTAATTATATATAGTATAAAAGGTAAATACTGAACATACTTTTCATGTCAAAATGAAAACACGAACAGGGAATAGAAACAGATGAAGATTATTAGTAAATATCTAAAATTATAAGAAATAACATATGGAATGAAGGGAAAAAAATATTTGTTCGATACAGTTTTCCTTAGCTCGAAAGACACAGAAGTATAAAATTTTTAGGTGTTTCTTCTTATTCTTTACCTTTGTGTCTAATAAAAATAGGACCATCCACGTAATGTGATCTATCACATATAATATTTCTCTATTAACGTAATTATAATTACTAGATTAAATATATCGCTTTGAGAGATAAGTTAAAGCAATAATAAAATAACCATAAATATACTTACTATTTACTTTCTTTTAGTCTTAATTAACAACTACACCAATTGAGTTGAATATAATTTAGAGGAAGGTGGTTATCCTCTATTTCCTCCTTATTATAGTACTCGTGAAATTCGTCGTGAGAGATCCTTTGATCAAATCCCTATTGATTCCCTCTACAGGAGCTCTTAGGTCATATGAATGTGTCACTAGGATACTCTCCACGCTTCCTTCGAAACTTTTAATATATATAAAAAAAGGTGCCTTAATTTTTATTTCCTACTCACTCAAAAAAATTAAAAAAAAAAATTTTTTATGATGTGATGAACAGTGTAAAAGTAACACTTAAACGACATTGGTTATTGAATTCTGGATTGATTTCTCAATATTTTAATTAAATGCGTGTGCTGAATTAGCTTCCTAATCTGCGCGGTCGCGCAAGTTCGAGACTTTCACGCAACCTGTGGTGCTCCATCGAGATCTGTAACATATTTAAATACTTACATTATTGCGAATTAGTCTGACATAGGTTGAAGTTAGTTAATCTTTTATGTATTTTATCTAATATTGTCTTTATCTAATAATTACAAAGTGAAGATTCGCATCTCAATATTATAGAATGAATTATTATACAGGAGATATATAATAAATACTATACTATTTCATATATTATTTGACACTATACTATTGTTTAACTCGTAATATATTTTGTTAAGGATAACTTTATGTGTTTTTTATTACTCAATTTTTTTTTATTTTGTTTATTGTTTTTTTCTTACACTCAATTTTGCAAATTATATTTATAGAAGGGTGAAGATACTTTCAGTATATATGTCTACACTGTTAGAAGAATTAACAGCTAAACTTTCACAGGACAGGGTCTGCTAATATATAAATAATTTTGCTATTACTTATTATATTAGTTTTTTTTTAAACTCTAATATAGTTTTATATTAATATATATAAGTTTACATATTGATTATTATAATATATATATATATATACTAATACTATTATATATTATAATAGTTATATATACTTAGGTATATATATATATTATATATATATATATATATTATATATATATTATATCTATTATAAATAATATTATATCTATGTATATATATTTTATATATATTAATATTATATATCTATTATATTATATCATTATATATATACAGTCAGCCTTATATATATAATATATAGTATTATGTATATATATATATATATTATATATTATATATATTATATATATTAATATATTATATTAATATAATATATATATAATTATAATATATATATATATAATCATATATACTATATTATTGTTTTATCTTTAATAATATATATAACTATTATTGTATCTAATATATATATTAATTCAATATATTAATATATTTTTATATATATATTATATAACTATTATATCTATATATATATATATCATATCTTAACTAATACCATTAATAATATATATCTTATATATTAATTATTATATATACTTATATATTAATATATATATATATTATTATATATTATATATATATTATATAATATTATTTATTATATTTTATATTATACTATTCTATATTATAATATCTATTACTATTATATATATATATATAATATAATATATCTCTCTATCTAAACTATATATAATATTATATATCTATTATATATTAATATCTATATATTATTAATTATATAATATATATATTAATTATATTATATAATATATTATATATTATAATATAATATATATACTATTTATACTACTATATAATATATAGATATATATATATATTAATATATATATACTATCTATATTTATATATATTATATTATATATATATTAATATATACTACTATATATATATATATAATTATATATATATAATATATTAATATATCTTATTTTCATCTATATATAATATATACATAAATTACTATATATTAATATATATATATATATATATTTTAATTTTATTCACCTTTATAGGTGAGGTTTCTAAGAAACATGACTAGTTAGGTACTTGACAATTACGGTCATTTTCCTCACTTTGTTATTACCAATAATCTATATATATAAGTATATACTATCCAAGCAATAATATATATAGTCTTAGGGGAAGCCTTGATGTCCATTTACTTCATTATCACTTTTCAACTACACATTTATCATATCGTTACACATATGCTTGTGACACTCCACCTTGAGTGTGGCGGGTAGGTGCTTCCACGATGTCTCCTCGAGCCGTGCCAGGATTTTCCTTGGTTCTACACACACGAGTCGGCTACACTCTCTTTGCGCCGGACGGATATCCTACAGGTCAAAGAAGAGAAACGCTATATTATAATCGAGGTCGAAAGGTGTTATAAGCTGGTGTGCTGCGACAGTCTCTGTGCTTAGGCCGGTTGTCGATCTGTCTCTAAGCAATTTTCTGGGATCCGTTTGCTCAATTCACCTATTGTTTGCTCGCAGTGGTGGATACATCATAGCCAAATAGTAACAAGATTACTTCTGGTATGTGGTACGTGCTAAATTGGGACGGCTTAATCACACGTTCTCGCATTTCTAAAAGTTTGAATTGCATTGAATATGTTACTACTTTAATCTCTCTCTACATAGCTGTTGTTTCTTGGTGGTCTGTATGTGGTCGTCACTCTATAGCTCACGCGGGCGAGGTTTGGAGTGACTTCTGCGACATTCTACTCACTTATAGGATCAGTGATTGCTCTTCTCGTCTGTTGTGGTCACTACTAGTGTTTTTCTGGGTATATAGGTGCGCTTCCTGTAAGTGTCTCGTTACATGTCGCGACGTTCTGTATGTTGTTGTTATGCTTGCGTGATAATTTAGAAAATGTTAGATAACAGATGGTGTTTGGTGTTTTCGTATAGTCGAATGACTTTCAGTACGAACTTGACACCCCGGCTAGATGTGAGAACGGATTCGTGTCCGGGGCTTATCTCTACATCTGTCAGTGATGTTTTCCTTTTGCAGTTTGTGTAGTCCTAGCCTCTTTGTTTCGAGAGTAGTGCGAATCTATTGTGGGCTCATGGCTGGTTATATTAGCTGTAGAATTGAGACTATGTCACGTCATCCATGCATTACTGTCGTGTAGGTAGTGCCGTGGAGGGAGAATAGTATGTTTTTTTTAGATTGCTCATTATAAAAGTTTGATTTGACTGTACTGCGGATCAGTGAGTTTTATATAGTCTCTTCTCCAGTTACCCTTTGTGAGTTTGATTGGGTTGGTGTTAGCTTGGGCTGCTTTATGAGGTTTAGATAATATATGTGTTTGTGTTGTCTTGCTGATTTTTATGCATATATGTGATTGACTGTTTATGTATTATTTCCATGTTGTATTATTATGTTTTGTGTTTCCTCCTTCACTCCCTGGCTGGATCTGTTGATTTACTATTCAAGTGGTTGTGTGATGTGGTGGATCGGGAAGATGGTCATTCGTTTTGTCTTTGTTTCTTCGTATGGTGAAGAATCGCGTTCCGGTTTGTGTTCATATTGCGTGCACTCTTGTGTGGTGATGTTTTCTTTTGATGAGCTATCAGTGAATTTATCACTACTTATCCGGCTAGTGGATATCTATATTGGTTTGCTGTTTCTCAGTCTCTGATCCGTTATCACAATTCCTGCTTACACTTCGATCTTGATGTTATCTATCGGTAGTAAGTCGAATGTTAGTGTTGTGATCCTTGTGAGATGTGATTGCTAATGTGTGAGTTCTTAAATATCGTGCTTTGCTTTTTTCATGGCGTGAAGATGAGGGCATGGATTCAGACATCTTACTATGTGTGATTAACTAATTAGGCTATTATCCCACAGGGCTGATTTATATAAGCTATGACTGTGCGAGCAGATATTTTAATGACTCGATGCTTTTGTTTTTCCTAGGGTCGTTTTAAAGTGTGTGATTTTAAGGGTATACCTACAGGTCATTTTGTCTTATTTCGAATGTCTTTACTTCCAAGTTTTCTCATTTATTACATTATTTTTTATGTTATCTCAATATTTTATTTTCACCGATTATTCACTTCTAATTTAATATATAACCTAGGTATTTAAATTAATGTATTTTCTGTTTTGTAGCTGGGTAATGGTAGTTTGATCCAGCATGGATGATATTCACTACTCCACCTTCTCCCATTCTTTAAAGTGAGAGAATAAGCACACTTATAATCAAATATCCAATATTATTTATAATATCATCTGAGAAATTTTTTTTTTACGATCTCTATTTGTCTGGTAGTTTCCTCCCTATTTGGTGAAACTTTTATATATGTTTATTAGAGAGATTATTTTATTTGGTTATTCTTTTCTCAATTTTACTTGTGTATTAATATCCTGTCTCACTCAATTCTGAATGTTATTATAAGATTATCATTATGAGTGAGGTTATATGCGAGCCTTATAGCTTTGAGAGAGATTATCTTGAAAATAAATCTCCTTATTCTAATATTTTTTATTTTCATAAATACACTTATTTCTCTATTATAAAATTATTATAGGTTAACTTTCCCTTGTTCCATTCCTCTACTCTATAAGGCGAATTCCTAAATTGTAAACTCAGATGCGTGGTGCATCACACTCTGATTATTTATATAGCTTAGCAATCTGAATGAATATATAATATAATTACTCTACTATAATATATATGAAAAAAAAATATTGATATTACTGATACCTGTTATTACAAATTATCAATAATAATGTTTAATTGCGATATAATCACATTATAACTCATATAATATTTGCTCGAAATAAATTGGTTTACAAATGAATGAAATATAATTTATCATAAAATTAACATATTACAAAAGATATATGTAAATTAAAACAAAAAGTATGTAAGATAACTTATTAATGCCTATATTTAAATAAAGCAACTATAATAATTCAATAAATTAAAAAATAAATTATTACTACTCACAATTATACAACGAAAGGTTATCAATAAAAATTGATATTTAAGTGTGGTTGTAATAATTTGTGAAAGGGGAGTTTCACATACAAGCAAGCAGAAGACTCCCATTGTGATTAAGGTTGTTCTGAGTCATCACTAACATAGAATTACTTATTTCTGTAAAAGATGAATCACTATGTAAACGATTACGTGCGGCGCGCTGTTGGCTTAACATGAGACTCTCTTTCTCTCAGACCACTCAGCTCCTCTATGAGAGTCTCGCGTCTTTAGAGATGCGAGGTGCAGATAATACTATTAATCTCGTGCGATCGCACTGGGTTTTCAATATATACATTTATTAGTGATGTTCTGCTTTATCCTCCTCACCAACTGCTGCCGAAAATATACTGTAACAATTTCTCATGTCATAAAGCTTAGACATATTATACATAATGGCACTAGAGCCGATAAGTTATGAAACTCACTCCACAGTAAAATTGTTCTAGGTCAAATGATGATTGAGTAACAAAACTTAGTGAAATACAATTTAATAGTCGTTAATAACTTAATTATAGAGCATGCTAATCTAGTGTAACACTTTAACTTAACCGACCAGTGCACAATAACTAACCTACATGTTCATTGTTATAATTCGTCATATATAATAACTCCAATGAATACCTGGAAATTTATATCTATAGAGAACCTAACGCGTGGTGGATGGAATACATGTGATTTGTGTATGCTAGTGTGTTTTACGGTGTGTGGCTTACCGGATATATGGAGTCTATAAAATTTGTTGCATGATATAATTTAATCTTGTTCTACTGATAGTTTATTTGTATTTTATTGAAATTTTATAGTGAATAATATATATATATAATTATAATATATAATATATATTATAATTATATATATTATATTATCTTTTATACTATTAATATATATTATATATTATATATATAACTATTAATATATATATATATATATAATATATTTATATTATAATATTCATTTTATATACTATTATATATTTATATATTCTCTATCTTTATATAATTAAATATATATATATAACAATAAGAAGTATAGTATCCGATATTACAATAATGCCGTTCTGATAATCTGAATTCTCCTCTTCTCCTATCATACCGAAAAATGTTTTAAGCGATCAAAATTTTTTTATGATGACTCGAGTCTTTATAATATAATTAAATATTATATAAAAATAAAAATGAAAGCTAATGAAAAACATTTATGAATAGAAATAAGGTAAGAATATTTACTGTTCGTGAAGATTCCTTAGGTTTAGTGTGTGTTGAAAGCCAAAATGGTTGATAAATCTCGTAGCGGTAAGGTAAAATTACAAAAGAAATGGTGAAAGAATTGTGATGACCTTCTGAAATTGAGATCAGCGATATGTGATATGGTTAATATATATCTAATTGATATGAAAAGTATTTTTAGAGTTTGGTCAACGGTGTTGAAATGTCAAATAACATATTTGGATATGAATTTATTTTAGCCTGTATCAATTTATCATGGAGTCACATACACATTCTAATCGTATTCCTGTGTGGGGTATCGGTTTTGAATAATCTCAAACTTCTCGTTGCTATGCATGAGTGATGTGACAACTAGGAATAAAAAACAGGAAAGATGTTCCCAAATCCAAAATGGACAAAACTGTCACAGATGTGAAGAAAGAAGGTGTAATGGAAGTTTGAATTAAACTTTTTTTTGTGAAAAATGGTTATATATAGTATAGGTTTTTCTAATAAGTATATTGTGTTGTGACATTGATCGCGTGTGACAGCTTGAGAAATGGGTCATACGAGAGGGGAAGGGTTTTGAGGCCGAAAGTTCGGGTGGATTTTCAAGGGAACTATGGGTGCACTTCAGCTCACGGTTAAACATGGTTCTAACAGGACCTATAAAGACATCTCCCCGTCCTGTCCGCACAGCATGAGAGTTTAGTTGAAGTCTAAAGGCAATAAAATTAGGTCAGTTTTAATAGTTATAGGTTAAGTTAAGGGTTAATAAAGATTTATGTTCTTGTTTGGATGTTTTTACGATTACCACTCTCTTAAAAATAAACTCACAATAGAATTAATTTTAATATATATACAATGTACTATATATATTATGAACTAAAATTGAATATAATTCCAGTATCATATATATTCCATGATGATCTATAATATGGCAATGCTAGCTTTCCAGATCAAGAAATTAATTGATACACCATTAAAATCTTATTAGTAAATCTGTTAATCAACACAGTTGATAAAATGAATGAATTACACATAGTATTATTCTACATTTTTTACATATACCTTCACAACTCTCTTTTATTTATGTATCTAACTAATTTCAATAATGTCTCCATCATATATAGTGACAACCAATCTGCTTCTGATATATCATAAATTGACAAATATGTGATCCTGAATTTTGAAAGTATGTTCGCATTTGTAGACTAATCACATGAAAAAATTTGACAGCTCAATATTAGAAGTTGCGATCATGAACTGTTGATTTTATTAGTCAATTGAAATGAGTGATATATGTCTCCTGTAATAATAATAAGTAGAAATCGATTTTAAAAATTAATAAGAATCTAAATAAATTCATTACCGTTAAAACGCAATTGCAATTCATTTTCTTGATGATTTTTCAAACCAGTTAGAGAGCAAGCTCTTGAGCCATAGATCCATGCTTACCAACCGAGCCATAGATCCATGCTTACCAACCGAGCCATAGATCCATGCTTACCAACCGAGCCATAGATCCATGCTTACCAACCGAGCTAAAACTTCATTAATCAAAAATACGATATATCTTATTAAAATTTGGCGATAATTATTTTCATAAATAAACAAATTTGTACATTTATAAACTAAATAATTATGTTTTCCTAATTATGGATATTGAATTAGTAATTTAAGACATCTATTCATTACAAATAATAAATTACATAAGATTCACAAATAACTACCAATGAAATAAAATGGCATAATTATCTCTACTCTGCTAAAGTCATTTATAAATATAAACTTTTTCTTCATTAAATTAATTAAATCACAATAAAAACTGTAAACATGAAACCAAACTATAATAGTCTTATTGTATCATAGCATACGCATATATAATATAGAAAACTGAAGGTAAAGTTAATTAAATCATTTTTTGACTGTTAAGAGAACTATGAATAATAACTATAATTTTATATTGATAATATTAAGAGATAAGAGGATGAATGGTTTGAATAGATGTTATAATTAAAAATATTCTGATATATAACTTGATGTTGGTAAGGTGATAATTCATTTTATTATTGAATTAACTTATAATAATGGTAATAAATATTAATGACCTGTAGCACTGAGATGCACAGTAATAGGGTACTTCAGATGTGAAAAGTCCAGTTAAGTTTCATATCATTTAAATTTAACCTCATATTATAAAATAAAACGAATAATAATGAATATGTCAAATTAAGTGATATGTTAAATTATAATTATATTGACTTCCAATGATTAATATTAAGGTCAAATTAAATTGATTATAATTGAAACCATCTGTGTATCGATGTAGATATATTATGAAAAGTTCTGGATTTTTCCCTTAACCTTATCACAGACTTACTTGATTATGTAATAATGATGCACATAATAATAATAACGGTTAATGTATTTCATTTCCTCCTGATAATGGACAATATTTGATATCAAAAATAACGCAAACAATTGGTCTTTTGTTGGATGTATATAGTATTGTATATGTCATATATTATTCTTGAATATATGTTAATATATTATTGTACGCTATTACGCAAAAACGAGTTGATAATAATAACATGTAACATTATTATTTAAAATAAGTATATTTCAAAATTCAAATAATATTATAATTGCATATAATGAAATAATTATTCTTAAAATGTACTATATATTATATATATTTACATTGAACCATGAGAAGACTTGTACTTCGTTTTAAGCTCTCGGAGTATGTATGTCTTATTTATACGTTCGGAGATTTTTCCGCTTCTGAGATTAAATTAAGTTTACGTAACGATTGTTTACTAAGAAAAATAAATAAATATATATGTATATCTTTAAACAATCATCTTAAAAGTAACCTTAATCTTGTGAATCTCAACACTCAACTCCTTTTAATAAACTCAAATATTATACAGACAGGATGACATAATTTTAATAGGTCATAAAAATGGTCATACGTGCAGTTGGCATTCGCCTAATACTAGCAGTAAGGGTCAATACTAATTATTTTTTTTCATATTATATAAATAATTTATAAATATTTATCTATATATATTATATATTATATATATATATATGTTTAAATTATAAATTTTAGTATAAAATTATTGATGAAATATGTTAAATTATGTCGATATGAAAATAAAATAATACAATTCCTTTTATATTAAAATATATTAAAATATATATATATAATATTATATATATATATAATATTATATATATTATCATAGTATATACATATAAATTATGGAAAGGTATGTTAAATATATGTATATGAAAATAAAATAAACATTCCTTTTATATTAAATTATTATATATATATTAATATATATATAATATATATATGTCAATATTTATATATATATAATATATTATATATATATATATATATAATATAATAATATATTAATATATATTTAATATATTTATATTATATTAATAATATTCATATATATATATTATTATTAATATATTATTATTAAAATTATTTGTTATTTTATAGTTTTTAATTATTTATTATTGAAAAACCCTATTATAGAATTCATTAAGAGGACATAGATGATCACATTTTATAAAATTATATATATATTTGAAATATACCACGGAGCAACTGGATGTAATTGGGCAAAGATAGTTTATAATGTATATAATATGAAAATAGTGGTTCCATAGTGATATAGTGATATTTTAAGTTGGGGGGAGTCTGCAGTTCCCCCCACAAAAAAAAATAACATAAAATATCTCAGTAAATATTTATATATATTATTTATATTATTATAATAATAACTAATATATGTATATTATTAATATTATATATATATAGATACATATATATATATATATATATATATATATATTAAATAATATATATATATATATTATATATATATATTATATATATATATATATATATATATATATATATATAATATTTATATATATAAATATATTATAATATTATATATCTATATCTTATTTATTAATATATATTTACTTATTATATATATATCTATATATAATACTTTATAATCTATATATATATTATAATATATGCTTAATATATATATATACTATATTAATATATATTATTAAATTATTTATC
>JABUQX010021227.1:12500-22500 GCA_015478945.1 Trachelipus rathkii | reverse complement strand
ATATATATATATATATAATACTATATATATATATATATATATATATATATATATATATATATAGTATATATATATATATATATAAATATATATATATATATATATATATATATAGATAACCGAGAATTTCACATTCTCAATGAACTAAATATCTTAAATATCTAAATTGTAACAACTTCCCTACCCAAATTCCTCAACATTCAAACCAAATCCAAACATCTAAAGACATCACTTTCACTTCTCCTTCTCTCTTCATCAGCATAACATGGAACACAGAAATAGATCTCCTCATCGGACCACGCTCCCAAATAATAATCACACATGCAGCAACAAAAATATTCAACCCCCAAAGTATCTTCAACCTTTACAAATTACAAAAAGACAAATTGGCTAAAATTCCCTCATTACTTAGAAACACACCTACCCCAACTGGAAATCAATAACTCCCACTCCCTACATAAGATCATAGGCCTCCAACCTTTACATAGTAAAAGGCCATAGAATGCACTACAACCCTTCATTAACACCTTAAATCTGCAACCTGATAAAACAAAGAAATATCATTCGACAACATAAAAATTAAACTGCAGATCTAACTGCCCAATTAACTGCTAAAACACATAAATCTCCAATCTCATCTCCACCCATAAAACAAAAAAAAATCAAAAAAGCATCTAACTGACAACATGGGGAAGCCTGAAGAAAAGAGCATGGCAGGTAATAAAATGCCTTCACATCTCTCAAAACAAAACCCCCCCCCCCCAGCCACAAACGAAGCATTAATAGGGCAAAATAATTCTCTCCCTTCCCCAAAACAACACTATTCCAAAATCTCCAAGACACCTATTCACTCAATTAACAACAGAAAGATAATTCGCAAACTTAAAAATACACAATTAGAAATCAATCCCAACCACCCTTTCACTTCACAAGAAATCACTTCACTAATCCAAACTTTCAAAAAAAAACTCCCCAGATTCTGATCCAGACAACATTTCTAACCTTCACATTAAACACTTTGGACCAACCGTTATTTCTTCAATTACAAATATTTCAACAAATCTTAATCCCTCAACTAATATTCCTATGGTGGCCAGATCTAGGACAGACCATGCGCTTCCCCTTAATTTTCGACAACAACACCAACCCCAACAAAATGATGAAAAGGCCATACTAAGAAAAAAGAAAGTGATCATACCCAAATTTAAAACCGAAAAGACCCCAGCCTCCCTTCCTCATACCGACCCATATCTCTCTTTTCCTCCCTGTGAAAACTAATGGAGATCCCACTCACCAAAATCCAACCAAATTTTCACTCCCCAAATCACCAAAATGGCTTCCAAAAAATCCACTCTACCCTCAATAATTCTAACAAACATCACAAAAAACACAAAACACAAAACATCATAAACGGATTAAACAAAACACCATCCTTTAGAAGAATACTCCTGGCTAAAGCATTAGTAAATCCTTCGACACAGTACCCAGGCACATACTCTTTCAAAAAATTCTAAACTCACCCTTTCCTAACAATTACCAAAAATGGCTATCTAATTTCATATATAGACGCAAAGCACAGGTGTCAAGCAAACATCAAATCTCAGAAATGTAAAACTAAGAAACGGAGTCCCTAGGGATCCATTCTATCTCCATCCCTGTTTAACCTCTTTACAGCTAGCATCCTAACAAACCAATTTCCTAATTCAAAACTTACAACCTATGCAGATGACATAACCCTAACCATGCCAGACCTCTCAGTATCTGTCGCTACAAATCATATACAGATTTACCTAAATTGACTAGAGACTTAGTTGTCGTCCAACAGAATGTCAGCCTCTACCGAGAAATCATCTATAACCTTGATTACCACTGACAGACACCAATCATCATTACACCCGCAAGTAACTCTAAATAACTTCCTTATCCCCCTAGACAAAACACCCAAAATGCTCGATATAACCTTTGACACACACTTCACCTTTACTCCTCACGTTCAAAACATCATAAGCACAGCAAACAGAAAATTAAATGTCCTACGAACTCTATCTCAAAATAGTTTCAGCAATGAAACAACCACACTGACAACTACATACAAACAATTCTCAAGAACTACAACAAATCTGTGGATCAACAGTCTGGGGGTACCCTGAAATCTCATCTACCAATAGAATTAAAATACATAGAATACAAAATACGCCCTTCGAACAATCACTGGATGTCTGAAACCCACCCCGATCCAATATCTACAAGAGGAAACAAATATTCTCCCCATTCAGGATCATTTGGACATGATAGAAACAATTTTATGCCAAGGCTCTCGACCCAACCCACCCATGCCACAACTACCTACGAGATCACACTATTCATCGTTTAAAATTCCCTCCCTCTTCCACTGATCTCTACTACGGCGATCTCTTCAGAATCATCCCCCTTCTCCAAACAACACATCTCTCTCAAAACATATTCACACATACTTTACACAGCAATACCTCAACAATCGCCCACCAAATCACCTCATAAACTCTCACCCCGCTGAAATATCAACAACACAAAATACACTCCCACGAAAAGATGCAAATCTCTCTCCCGGATCTCCAGGAGTACACACACAGGTTTCGACTCCAAGACGCTACCTCTCCACCCTGCCGGAGATGCCTAATAGAGGCTGAAACAGTTGATCACCTCCTTCTGAGGTGCTCCCACCCCCCTCATTTCCTTCAGAATACTCTATCAGGCTTCCTCACTGAGAGACTTATGACTCAACCCGGTGGAGGTTGTTGGGTTTCTGGAGATGACATGGACCCCTCAAATAAGGGGGCTCAGGTAATATATATATACATATATATATATATATATATATATATATATATATATATATATATATATATATATATATATATATATATATATTTATATATATATATATATTTATAAATATATATATATATATAGATATTTATACACATATATAGGGTGCGCAGATAGATATATATATATATATATATATATATATATATATATATATATATATATATATATATATATATATAAATAAGTAAATATATATAAATATATATATATATATATATATATATATATATATATATATATATATATATATATATATATATATATTTATATATATATATATATATATATATATATATATATATATATATATATATATATATATATATGTATATATATGTATATATATATATATATATATATATATATATATATATATATATTTATTAATATATTTATAGTATGTATATATATATATATATATATATATATATATATACATCAATTGAATGTCACTCCATGGGGTCACAGAAAGCATCTGAAAATGCCCGACTGCAACTGGCGACTAAATAAAATGCATCACAAGAATCAACCACGCCCCCCATTTCACAATTCGAATGAAAAGACATCGCACGATGTTTCATTCAATGGGTCTCCAACAAACAGTAAAAGCATGTCACTTCTCAAAATTAGTGACTCTACAGCTCATTACATGATGGACTGATTGAAGGTTTGCCTTTGGATAATTGTCCGTAAATGCATGGTATTGGGTACCAGAAGGATATTTTTATTGTTATTGCTCGTATGCTTTTTTAAACCTTGTGAAGGATACTTTTCTATATATATATATATATATATATATATATATATATATATATATATATATATATAAATTATTATATAGATATTTATATATATATATATATATATATATATATATATATATATATATATATATATATATATATATATATCAGGGGTGGCTCGTGGCCTGGTTGCAGGTTTGCGCAACCACCATTTTATACAACTTGCAGTTAGTGTGCAACTATTTATTATTTTTTATTCTTTAATTTTTTTAGTAGGATTAAATATTAAAGAAATTAAATTGCATCTTATTATAATAACACTCCAATGATTTATTATTTAATGAAAAAAAACGTCATCAAATTTTAGTTAGTCCAAATGTCAAACCAACATGATTGTTGCAGACACTTTACAACACATGCCCTATACATTTTTGAGGAGAAAAATGTGTGTGAAAATATGACCGCGTGGACGCTTTATACCTACAACTTGCGGTTGCATATCAAGAACAACCGCTTTGTTTTCAATACTGAAATTCAAATTTATGAATACGAAACAATTCGGAAAATTGACTCCCATGTTTCAAATATTAACGTCTCAGCGAACGAACGAATATGTATGTTGTTTGCGGTTTGTCAGATCTCTTGGTTTTTATTAGTATATTATATTCTCTCTCTCCTCTCTCTCTTCCTCTCCTCTCTCTCTCTCTCTTCTTCTTTCTCTCTCTATCTATTCATCTATCTATCTATCTATTCATTCTATTCATTCATTCATTCATTCATCTATCTATCCATTCATATATATCGAAATCGACACAAGCATAACATATTGTTGGCTAAGGTTATTATAAAGAAGAGTTAGCATATATTGGTTATATGTTGTTGTTGTTATTATATTATTAGTTATTGGCTATATATATTGTTGTTGTTATTATTACTATATATATGTTGTTATTATTATTATTTATTGATATATATATACTATATATATATATATATATATATATATATATATATATATATATATATATATATATATATATATATATATATATATATATATATATATATATATGTCTCTTTGTCTTTATCCGCCTCCAGGTAAGTTGAAGCCAATTTTTTTTTTAAAATCTACTTAATCGAATAAAGTATTGAAAGCTCTCTTGGGGCCATATGCGTTTTATTTCATTTATTTTTTTTTTAACAATGCAGAGTGAAATAAATAAATATACAAATAAATTACATTATATATAAGTTAAGTAAAGGTTATCTTAGAGTTTAGTTAGTTTAAATAGATTTTAACTATACATAAGCAAAGGTTAGCCTATGAGTTTAATTAGTTTACAAAGATTTGAACTTTTTTTTTTTTTTAAATATTTTTAGAGGTGTGAAGCTGCTTTAATAACAAAGTTTCAATTTGACTTTAGGCATTTTCACTTCAATTTTATGAAATGCGTTCGAATTCATACAATCGATGTATATATAATATATGGAGGTGGAGGCGGATAATCGACATGATCCATATATATATATATATATATATATATATATATATATATATAATATATATATATATATATATATATATATATATATATATATATATATATATATATATATATATATATATATATATATATATATAATTGTGTGTGTGAAATGTCAGATGCAACCACCTATATATTGTACGACGAGCTGCCCCTGATATATATATATATATATATATATATATATATATATATATATATATATATATATATATATATATATATATATATATATATATATATATATATATATATATATATATATATATATATATATATATATATATATATATAGAAAGAGAGGTGGCACAAAAAAGAAAAAAAGAAAAAGATATTGTAACAAATAGAGAAGAGAACATGAAAGAGCTATGAAAAAAATAGAAAATGAAGCAAAGCAAAGGGAAAGATAGATAGATAGATAGATAGATAGATAGATAGATAGATAGATAGATAGATAGATAGATAGATAGATAGATAGATAGATAGATAGATAGATAGATAGATAGATAGATAGATAGATAGATAGATAGATAGATAGATAGATAGATAGATAGATAGATAGATAGATAGATAGATAGATAGATAGATAGATAGATAGATAGATAGATCGAAAAAGAAAATAAAAAGTGAGAGTAAAAGCTAGAATAACCTCAAAATTTCTCAATCTATTGAAGTTCCTTTCTAAAGAAAAAAGAAAAAAAGGAAAAAGTCAGCTTCCAAAAAGTCTTTTCTTTTATAGATTTGTTCATTGACTTTTTGACTGGCGGACAATTATTATAAGTCCCAAGGCGTATTCTCATGAACCTCTTTTGAAAAACGCCAAAGACAAAATATTCCATTTTTTTTTAACAAAAGAAATTCTTAAAGTAGAATGGAAAAAGGCAGGGACCAAAAATGTATTGATAGAATGTAGTGAGAAATAGATTGGAAATAATAAGTCAATGGGGAGAAAATAATATTAATAAATGATGGGGAAATATAATAGTAGTAGTATTGAAAAGGAATATAAAAATTGTTTAATATATTAATCCAAATAATTGATAATATGTAGAAAAGGTTTAACAGATCATTTAGTTTATTAATAATAATAATAATAATAATAATATTAATAATAATAATAATAATGAATAATAACAATAATAATAATAAAAGGATTAAAAGATCATTTAGTTTATTAATAATAATAATAATAATAATAATAATAATAATAATAATAATAATAATAATAATAATAATAATAATAATAATAATAATAATAATAATAATAATAATAATAATAATAATAATAATAATTTACATAAGATATGATAATATAATAATTAATAATAAATAAATAATATTTAAATATAGATATGTATATATATATATTTATATTATATTATATATATTAATATATATAGTAATATATATATATAATACTATATATATATATATATACTATATATATATATATAAATAGTAATATTATATATATATATCACTATAAATTATATATATATATAATATATCTTATATATATATATATATTATATATAATATTATATTATTATAATATAATTTACATAATATATATATATATATATATATATATATATATATCCCATTTTTTTTGTAAGGAAGTTTGGTTGTAAAGGCAACTGGAGTCAAATTATGGGTTAGACCTACCAAAGGAATTTGAGAAAGTCTTCACAATTATTGTGAGATTCTTTTTTGTTAATAAGGGGAAAAAACAAATTGCCTGCGAGCTTCTCTTATTCACTATACAAATTATAACATCCCTCTTATTTCTTTATACTAGGGAATATATATATATATATATATTTATAATATATGTATATATATATATATATATATATTTAATATATATATATATATGTATATATAATATATAATATATATATATATTATATTATATATAAATATATATATTATATAATATAATATATTTATTTAATTAATAATATCATATATATATATAATTTATATTTATATATATATATATATATATATATAATATTAATAATATATATATATATATAATATATATATTTATTTCTTTAATTTGCCAAAAAGAGATGGGGATATAATTGAAGGAAGGTTGAGTGTTTTGCGAGAGTTTTACTCATAGATTACTTATATGGACGAAGAATGAGCAATAGCACTAAAGTCTAAGGTCAGAGACATGGACAAAGAAAGAATGAATATGTGTGTGGGAATGTGAAACGCAAATGTTCTTCTCAGTGGAGAGGGTGTGGAGTGTTTGTTATATATATATATATATATATACTATATATATATATATATATATATATATTATATATATATATATATATAATATATATATATATATATTATACTATAATATTATATTATATATATAATATATATATATATAATATATAAATATTTATATTTATATCATTAATATATATATATATATATATATATATATTTATATAATTATAATATAATATATAATATATATATACTATATATATAATATATAATATAATTATATATATATTATTAATATATATATATGTTATATTTATATATATATATAATCTTAAACAAAGAACATAAAGTATGGGAAGTAAAGAAATTACTGGATTGATAGTATAGCTCAGTCGTAAAGGCATGCGAGCAATATTGTCCTCATTTCGCGAACATGCGGTGGTTCAGTAATCTTACTTTCCCAACTTTAGTTGGCTCCTTGTTTAGGATCTTAATAATAATAAATTGCGATTATGCAATATTTAGTATATATATATATATAGTATATATATAGTATTATATATATATTATTATATATTCTATATTATATATATATATTTATTATATTATTATTATATATATATAAGTATTATATATATATACCGTATTATATATATTATAATATATAATATATATATATAGTAATATTATAGTATATATATATATAATATATATATTATATTTATATATATATATTTATAGTATATATATATATATATTATATCTATATATAATATTATATATATATTATATATACAAGATCTAATATATATATATATCACATATTATATTTATATTATATAATAATATATATATATATTTATATCTATATAATATATATGATATATATATATATTAATATATGTTATATCCATATACTTTATTATAGTATATATATATATTAATATATATATATTATATATATATAATAATTTATATATATATATAGTATATTTATATTATATATATATATATATTAATAAGTAATTTATATATATATATATATATTAATATATATATATATATATATATATAATTTATTATAAATATATATATATATATACATTATTATATATTATATATGTTATATATTATAATATATATGATATTATCTATATATTATTTTATATATATATATATATATATATATATATTAATATATATATATATATATATATATATATAACTATATATATATATTTATATATTTTATATATATAATATAATATTATATATTTATATATATATAATATATATTATATTATATATATATTATATATATATTATATATATTATATATTATATTAATATATATATATATATAGATAAATGTGTGTGTGTGTGTGATTCGACAAAAGAGAGAAGCAGAAGCAGGAAGACTGCAGAAGAGTGTTTCGAAAATCTGAAAGATTAATATAATGGAAAAGGTATTGTATCTGATGAAGAGTATTTGCTAAAGAAGGTATCTGTTTTTTGTGACATTTTTTTTATTAAGAATGTAGAGCATACTTTAAGGATTTGATAGTTTTTATTTATTTTAGTAAAGTTGTAAAATTATTATTTTGATACGATTCAAAATTCAAAAATTTTAAGTATTATTTTAATTATCTTCAATATAAAATCAAAGAAGGAGGAGCAACATTTTTTTCGACATACTTTCCTTTTAATTAATTATTTGGAATGAAATGAAAAATTAAAAAAAGAAAAGAAAAGAAATTTGAAACTTTAAATACTATGAAAAGTGAAGCTGCGTTTCGCGAAGTCGTCGAGTCATAGGAAAAAAAATCAAAATTCTTTTCGTCTGAAAGTGAAAACCCCCTTCTGTCCTTTGTTTCTTTTCGTGAGTGGTGATGATAAGGTTGAAAACTAATCAGCTACCAACACAACCCTGCAGCTATGCGGATATGTTCTTTGAATAAATAAAATAATTTTATATATATATATATATATATATATATATATATATATATATATATATATATATATATATATATATATATATATATATATATATATATATATATATATATATATATATATATATATATATATATATATGAACTTTTCCTTTAAAAGGATGTTAACCGATATATATCGAACGAGCGATGTAATCGATTTTTTTTCGATTATTTCAAGGCAATAGAGCGTGAGGGTTGACAAAAAGTTTTTTTTTTTTTTTTTTTTACTAAAGGAATACCCAAGATTAAATCGCCAAGATGGAAAGAGTCAGGGTCTCTCGGCCTCAGCGGGGGACGACGGGGGGGACTTCGTCCCCCCTCTGTCCCACCGTCGGCTCGAGCCCCTTAAAAAAATAAATAAAAAAAAAAAATAAAGCAAAATTAACATATAAAAATTAACATGATATAATAAAGCAACATGTGGCAACTTTTTCTCTTCTTCTATTGGAGTTTAAGTTAACACGTCACAGTGCATGGTTAGACGATTAGTGTTCAGCGATATTTCGATATCTGTATTTTTATGTAACATCCTTTTAAAGGGAAAGTGCCTATATATATATATATATATTATATATATATATTAAAAAATATATATAATATATATATATAT
>JABUQX010021227.1:5000-7500 GCA_015478945.1 Trachelipus rathkii | reverse complement strand
TAAGCTTCTTCCCGTCTTTTGCTTTAATATGCTCTTGTAAAATTAATTTTAATTTGTTCTTTGCTTTAATATGCTCTTTTAAAATTAATTTTAATTTGTTCTCTTCCTCTTTTTTTCTGACTGATATTTTCAGTTTTATAATATACTACGAGCTTATCGTTTTCGTTTTCATTCATGGTATTGGTAAATAAATTATTTAAAGTGTTTTTTATAGTTTTCTCTATAATATACTGGGGGAAGTTATTGTTTATTAGATTCTGAGTTATTCTTTTAATTTCTATGTCAAAAAGGTCCAGTCAGACGATATCTTAAACGCTCGGTGAACTGAAGTCTTTATGGTAGCAATTTTGTAGTTTAGAGGAGTGAAAGAGTCGAAATTCAAGTATGTTCCTTTATCTGTAGATTTAACGTAGACACTTCTATCAATTTTTCCATCCTCTTTAATTTTAATATTAACATCTAAGAAATTAATGAAGTTTTTTTTTTTTATTAATGTAGTTATTTTTTGCTCTTTCAAAAGTAAATTTTAAACCACTGAGATCTTCTATTTTGGATTTGAACTCTTGAATATGTTCTGGATCGTTAAATATTACAAAGGTGTCGTCTACGTATCGAATGTAAAAGAAATGATTGAATGGACATATTTCATTTAAATAATCAGGTGTTATCTACTATGACCATGTAGCAGGGCGAAACGTTGGTCCTAAAGGTAATCCCATAGATACGCCATTTTTTTCAATATATGTTTTACCATTGAAGCTGAAAGATGTTTTCATGGTACTTGTATAAAGTAACCTTATTATTATTATTATTATTATTATTATTATTATTATTATTATTATTATTATTATTATTATTATTATTATTATTATTATTATTATTATTATTATTATTATTATTATTATTATTATTATTATTATTAAATTATAATATTATGATTATTATTCTTATTATTATTTTTTATTAAATATTATTAATTTGTTTTACATTTAATTATTTAGTTTTAATCTTCAACATTTAACTAACTTTAATTTGTTTTCATTTAAAAGTTTCAGCTCTTCTTTAATCATTTTTTCATTATTTTTTTTTTATTCGTATTGCTGTTACTCTTATTTTTTTTTTTTCCTGTCATTTTGTTTTTTTTCTTTCTTTTTATTTTTTCTTTCTCTTTTTTTTTTTTTTTGTTATTTTTTTTTTTTTTTCTTTTCGTGTAACTGTTTTTTTTTTTATTACTTTTTTTTTTTTTTTTTATATTTTTGTATTTTTTTTTTTTTTTTTTCTTTTTCTTTTTTTTTTGCTTACTTTGTTTTTTTAGATACTTGTTTTTTTTTTGTTTTGTTTTATTTTTTTTTGTTTTTTTCATTTTATATTAATCATTTTTTTCTAATATACTTTCCTCTATTGTCAGTATTCTTTCATTTTTTTTGTGGTGGTGTTCTTTTGTTGTTTTTTTTTATTTTTTTTTTTTTTGTTTTTTTCTTTTTTTTTTTTCATTCTCTTTGTATCTTAGTCTTTTTTATTTTTGTTTTTTCTTTTCTGTTTTTCTGTCTTTTCATTTTATCGTTCTTTCTCACCTCTATTTTTATTTTGTCTTTCAATTCTTATTCTTTATCGTTTCTTTCTCTATTTTTTTTCATTTTCTTGTTCTTTTTCTTTTTTTGTTTATTTTTTTTTTTTTTATTTTTTTTCTTTTTCTCTTTTCTTTTTTTTTTTTTTTTTTTTTTTTTTCTTTTTTTTTTTTTTTCTTTTCTATTTTTTTTTCTTATTTCTTTTTTTTTTTTTTTTTTTTTTTTTTTTTTTTTTTTTTTTTTTTTGTTGTTTTTTTTATTTTCATTTTCTTTTATTTTTTTTTTTTCCTTTTTTTATTTTTCTTTTTTTTTTTTCTTTTTTTTTTCTTTTTTTCTCTTTTTTTTTTTTTTTTTTTTATTTTCTTCTTTTTTTTTGTTTTTTTTCTTTTATTTTTTTTTTTATTTTCTTTTATTTTTTTTTTTTTTTTTTTATTTCTTTTTTTTTTTTTTTATTTTTTTTTATTATTTATTATTATTATTATTATTATTATTATTATTATTATTATTATTATTATTATTATTATTATTATTATTATTATTATTATTATTATTATTATTTATAATTATTATTAATTATTATTATTATTATTATTTTTTATTATTATTATTATTATTATTATTAATTATTTTATTATTATTAATTATTATTGTTAATCTTTTTATTTTAAAATTGCTATTAGTATAATGATAATTCTTTTAACATTGTCATTATGGTCGTTATTGTCATTGTCATCAATTATTATAATTATTATTATTATTAATTATTATATTATTATAATTACTGTTATTATTATTAATATTGATTATTTATTTTTATCATTAATTATTCTTGTTATTAAACAATTATTATTATTTATATTATTATTTAATTATTATTATTATTATATTATATTATTATATATTATTATTATTATTATTATTATTTTCCACCT
>JABUQX010021226.1:0-7500 GCA_015478945.1 Trachelipus rathkii | reverse complement strand
ATTATTATTATTATTATTATTATTATTATTATTTATTATTATATATTTTATTATTATTATTATTTATTATTATTATTTATATATATTAATTTATATATATTACTTTTTTGAGCTCTGCTGGGATATATCATTTTCATGATCTGTTGATAGTTTGAAGTTCTAAAATAAGGGAAATATGCGACTTTTCATCTTTGACTTCTTCCCTCTCTCATTAGGGATTGACATGTACCTCTTTGTTTATCTTTAAACGCTTGTGTTCTGTGTGTGTGTGTATGTGCGTACGTTTGCGTGTGCATATGTTTGTGTTGGCTGGTGTTACTGTCTGACGTTTTAATAGTGTTTTTTTTTACGTAACGCAATGTTAGTGTCTCATTGATTTCAATATGATATGTTACATCTATTATTGATACATTCTTTCTATTCTTTCAGCTGAACCAACAAGCATTTTGACGATTGAGCTTATGATCATAATTATATATAATAAATATATATAAATATATATATATATATATATAAATGTATAATAAATAAATATATATATTATATATATATAATAATATATATAATATATTAATATATAAAATATATATATATATATTATATATATATATATATTATATATATATATATAATATATATATCATCATCATTATCACCTCCTTTCCCCATATTTCGTTTGAAGCGTGCGCACAGCATACACGGAGACAGAAACTTGCGCAAGCAGAAAAGAAAGCAACTTCTTACCTTCCCTTTATTTACTCTTTAAGTGAGAACTAGTTCGCAGTCATTGGAAATCTACTTTAGAGGTTTCATGAGACTGCGACGGTACCCATCACTTGTGGGTATCTCGTCAATGAAAGCGGTTATTCCCCTGGTTCCAGGGCCACAACCTACCCTTCACAATACCCCGCCATTCACTCCTATTATGCACCTTTTTCTCGCCTCTACCACCACCTACCGCCAAACCATTTCTTCTCCTTCAGGTAATTCCATTTAATGGACTCAATTCACTTTTCTTTCGGTTATCTCCAGCCTGGTGTCAGAATTCCTAGCACACTCACGCACTATACATCGCATTAACCAACCGACTATCATCATTCTTTCCATATGACGATCAAACCAATCTCAATGTTCTCTCGTTTATTTCATTATTCTCTCATTTACTTCCTTCTTCACACCACACACATCTCCCTAATGAGTTCCTTTCTCATTTTATCAATTTCTTTCTTATACCTAACATGCCCTAGATTGTCCCATTGTGAACAGTTCCGGACAATAGGTTTCACTACTGATGAGCAAAACCTCCAAGACTTAGTCTCTTTATATCCACCAAGGATTTAATAGGACCAGTCACCTTCCTAACATTCACAACTTTCCTACTACACTCTGCAACATCCCTTCCCATTTCATCAACGTAATATCCTAAATATTTAAATCAGGACACTTGTTCTTTATATTCAAACTCTCATCATCTAAATAACCACACCGCGGGCTCCCGTCACTCCACCACCCAACACTTACGTTTACCTACATTTACTTTCAAACCCCTCTTTTTCACACGCCTGCCAAAACCGACAATCAACCGCTCTTAAACCTCTCTTTCAGATTCGCCGCACAAACCACATCTCCCGCATATTACATAAGTAGGAACTCCTCCACTCTCATATCCATATCCCCCTCTATCATTTCAACATCGTCTCCCCTGCCGCTTTTTCCTCTAACTCTTCCTAAACCCCTATATATACCAAATTTAGAACTTCACCAAGAAAGATAAAACACACACATCCCTGTCTTCTTAATCTATTTAATATATATATATATATATATATATATATATATATATATATTTATATATATATATTTATAATATATAACTATATATATATATATATATAAATATACTATATTTGAAAGTTATCTGGTTATTGCCATACAAGAGAAATCATATCTGCCTCCCCGTGGGATAAATAATTGTGAGGTTAACTAACTCAATTATTTTTTTTTGCACAGGTCATTACCACGCCGAGTTATGTGCCACATATCAGATTTTATTAACTCACATTTTGTTGCTTTATCGAGAGCGATAATGATTTGAGACTCTCTTTGAGTCCTAATAAATTTTGATTAACTTACTTTTGATTTCAACAAAAAAAAATTCTCTTATAGTATATATCTTCAAGTCTGTCTGACAGTCTGCCCGTAACTCTATTACTGTTTTGATATTTATTGGCTTATAGTTTGTAATTATATATTATATAATATATATATTATAATAATATATATATACTATATATATATATTATATATTATATATATATAATATATAATATTTAAAAAGATATTTAAATAAATTTAAAAAGATATTTTAAATACCTCCCTCACAATAATATAATTATAACATCAAACGGTTTCAAAATAATAAAGTATTGCTTCAATAACAGCACCAACAACAACGACAACAGGCAACAGTCAACCCAACAAAAACAATAACAAACAACAATAACAAAAAAAAGAGAAAGCAAACATCTCACCATTAAGCATTATATTTCATTGAATCAGCGAGACCCAGTTGCCATAATTAATTACAGAACACAACACACACACACACACACACAACATATTAATTAAAATATTATTTATTATATAAATATATAAATATATATTTTATTATATATATATATATATAATACTAATATAATCATGCTTGCTCCCTATTTTTCTAGAATGCAAAAGCACAATACACTCCCCAGCAAAAAATTTCTGAAGGATTCCAGTAGGTTTCCTATTGGATTTTCAGTTACCATTAGGAAAATTCCTGATGGAACCGCCAGGAATTTGAGGCCCTGAATACTGGTATTAAGATAGGAATTTTGAAATTCCCAAAGGAAATTTCCTTTGGAATTCCATATGTCATACCTAAAGGATTCTTATGGATCCTTTATGGATTTACAGGAATCCACACTAATTCCTGTAGGAAAAGTATGGCTGATGCAATCTAGAAACTTGCTGGTTCCTGAAGGAATTATCCGACATATTTTCATAAGGTAGCCCAAAGAATTGAGACAAAATCCTACAGATAACATATAGGAAAGAGAGATATTCCCATAGGATACCTGCTGAATAGGAAGCATGGAAAAATATGGTTCCCAATGGAAATATATAACAACTATTATAAATATAATATATATACTAATATATATATATATCATATATATATATATTATATATATAATATATATATATATATATATATATATATATATATATATATATATATATATATAATATAGTGAGAGAGAGAAAAATACAATACTAGTGAAAATTTTAAATACATTTAATGAAGTATTTGCAGAGATTACAAAATAATATATTACATTGAAAAGTTCAACTTAATAAAATAATAAAATTTGATATAATAATATTATAAAAAATAATAATGTAACAGAAAATAAATAATATTGCAATAGCAATACCTGACCTTTATTTTAAAACAAATACCAAATAATACTGATGGAGTGTACCTAATAATAATGAAAAATAATTCACAAATTAAGTAATATCAAACCCTACCAGTAATTACTATATATTATTATTAGAATATATATATATATACTATATACTAATATATATATATTATATTATAATATATATATATTATATATATTATATATATATATATTATTATATATTCATATATATATATATATATATATTAATATATAATATATTTGAAGTTTTTCAACATGCACCACAAAGTGACGACTTTTAACATTAGTTCTAGATTGTGTTACAAAAAAAAAACTCCTTTTATAACGGGGCATCTAAGGTAAGTTGCAAATGGTTTGAAGAGGTTCATTAACTTTCCACGGAACCAAAACGATCTTTTTCTAGCTCTAATTTTATTACATGTTTCATTCTTTTTCAACCGTCATTCATTTTCATTTGAAGATAGGTTCAAAAATGCCAATCCTTAGCTTTAAGTGAGAATTAATGTAATTATTATCGGGAGACAGAAGCATGCTCAGCAGCGCATAGATGTATTTTGGCATCCTGAATCTACCCATGAATGACTCTGTTGACTCAAATTCTTATGAACTTGCATTGCTGCGAGATCATTTGAGTCTTCATTAATCTATAACATGACACAGTGACGGCGAGTCCCATGTCTTCTCACTTAAAATTTGCGTTTGAGAATCATCTTAAGCTATTTACTTAATAAAAAACTCCTTTATCAATCTGACACATAAACACTCCGCGCAACAATTCCGCAGGGCAAAAGCTCAGAATGCGGATGCGGATCTTAAATAAATGTGTGGATGCTCCGCGGAAATGCGGATGTTACCGTGCCCATGCACCTAATATAGATCACTATATATAAACCAAAAATATATCATCTACCCTATCATCTACTACTATACAATATATACTACTAATCATAATACCCTAATCACTCAATCATACCAATATAACACTATAACCATATATATATAATATATTAATAATAATCACTCCTAAATACATATATACACTTATCTACATATTATAATCTAGTACTAATATATTTAACCAATATTATTACTACACCAAAACCATCATACGTCAACAGACTCACGAATATATAGTATACCTAAAATTATACTGATTACTTTAATATAGTATCATAGTTATATGGTTATATATTACTATATAATATATACAATATAGTATATATTCTCTATATATAATATACAAGGTACTTATAATAATATGAATAATATATATACTATATACTTATATATTTATATATGTGAAATATAAAGACTAGGATACCTTCTAATCATTTTCTCGAAAACTAAGATAGGTACCAGAAAACTGATAACATATATTGAATCAGCGTATGACATACTTGATATGGAAAGATGAAAAAAAAAATTTAGAATTTTTTTTTTAATTTTATTTTTTTTTATACTTCCAAAACTCGATAGGTACAGAAACTAATAAAATTTCAGAATCAGCGAAGAAAATTAAAAAAAGAGGATTTTTTTTTCTACTAAAAGAATACACCCAGCGGTAAACCGCAAAGATGCTCAAAGAGTCGGGTCTTCGGCCTCCTTGGGGGACGACGGTGGGGGGGACTTCGTCCCCATTCTGTCCCACCGTCGGCTCGAGCCCCCTTGTAAAAACATTCCAATGACTGAATTCACCAAATGTTCCAATTACGTATTAAAAAAAAATTTGCCTTCTTTTTTTCATTTACAAATGTCACACGCTTGATTCCATATATATGTTTAGTTTTTTTTTGTACCTATTTCTTAGTTTTGGAGATATAAAAAAATTAAAAAAATTCATATTTTTTATCTTCAATATATTATACCCCTACAATTTCATACGAACCTGATAATACACAAAATTAAATAACTAGTCTAACATCCAAGTTTCTAACTCGATAAGACTATCTTAGTTTTCGAAGATAATGATGCGGAGTACAAAAACTTATTTAGTTTTGGCATTATATATTTATATATTATATCATACAAATAATATATTAACACCAATTTATATAATATATTATATATAATTTATATTAATAAATATATTATATTATTTATTAAAACATAGATAGAAATAAGGTTAAATACCTATATCTCTATATTAGATAATATTAAGTATATATACTTTTTTTTTTTCGTGCTCTCTACTCAGTTAGTCACATTCAATCTTCTATCGTGCGGTCCCTTATTAAGGAGTGGTGAATGGTGTTTGCCACCCGCCTCAGTGAGTCAACAACTAAGGTAAATTACGCCAGATGAGCACAGACGCAGCTTTGGTGAAGTGGGTGAGATTAAATCTCAGCACGGGAAACACAGAAGAACTGGGAAGAGAATTCCACAGAAACAGATGTGCAAGGAAGAAGGAAGCACCGCAGCGAACTAAGCCTGGAAGTTTAACCACAATCAACACAAAAACTTCATTGTCGCAGCATACAAGCACCCCTAGATTCTACGAGGGCAGACGTAAAGGTGAGGAGGTACGCGAGTGATAGGCTCCCTCGAGCACCTGCCGCTGCCGTACCTAATAGAAAAAGAGATAAGCACCACATCGACGCGCAAAAGAATTAGAGGTAGGGAAGGTGGAAAGTACAGAAGAGTTTATAAGCCTTTTGGCCTTTGACTCGACCCTATCAAAAGCCGGGTGAAAACAGAGCCCCCCAGACTATGAAGAGCAGTATATACAAGGGCGGATGAAGCCCTTGTATAGCTGGAGCAACTCGAGAAGAGGAAAAAAAAGTCTCGCAGTCTAAACACGAACTCCCAGTTTCTTTGAGGCCGCCCTAAGCAACCATTGTGATGTGAGGTTTCCAAGACATTTATTTTGTTTATTTATGTTAGGCCAAGGATGTTTATATTTGTCAACCAGGAGAGACGAGAGAACCGTCGAAAGAGATAGGAAAGTTTAGAAGGGTGTCTTAGAGAGGGAGATTTGTAGGAGTTTGGGTTTTAAAGGAATTGAATTTCACAAGGTTCAGACGACCCCAAACGGAAATTCTATCCAGATCATCAGCGAAGAATAGAATCGAAGATTAAGACGAGAGCAATTCTTAGAAAAAGTAAAAGAAGGAAGCAGAATTGAAAATGAGCTTGAAAAGAATGAAGGTCGAATCATCGGCATAGAAGTGAATAGAGTTAGTCATTTGTGAGGTGAGAAGATCTATTAAACAGTGATAGGATAAAGTATTAGAGTTAGGTGACAGAACCCTGAGGAACACCACTAATGACAGAAAAGGAAGAAGAGTCGCCCATTCACCAAACAGCCGAATATTGAGCGATTTGAATAGAAAAATAGACAAAGTAAGCAAAGGAAAGGAGGAAACCAAAGGAGGGGAGTGGGGGAGTGGGAAAAGGGGGGGGGCAGTGACGGCGTGTATCACACGCGGCTCAAAATGCTTTGGATTATGATCAAGCGCCACCACCGCAAGTCTCCCCCGTACGTTCCTAAGGGCGGAAAAACCATTCACAATACAGATAAAGATCAGGAAAGTACATATCCGCCAGTAAGACCTCGAGCGCCGAAAGCCCTACTGCCGATCGGAAAGAAGTGAATTGAGATTCAGATGATCTAAGAAATGAGAGTCTGAGAAGAGTTTCAAAGATCTTAGAATAAAAGTGAGAGAGCTATGGGGCGATAGTTAGAAGGGTCAGAACGGCTTCCTTTTTTCGGAATAGGATTAGGACATGGACGTGCTTCCAACACTGAGGGAAAGTGTAGTATTGTGAGCCATAGAGAATATAGTTGAACGAGGGCGCGGGATAGCACGAAGCACAACTCCCTCATAGAAACTCGGGGAGAATAGCATCCGGCGCCAACCCGCCTATCCTAACGTTCGTTAGATTTCAGGAGCCCATCGCACCCGATTCGAATGTAATCACAGACAAGGCATAGGACACACACTGAGAGGAGAAGGAGGAGGAGCAGGAATATGCCAGAACCGTCCAGGGTTGAGTTAGAGGAAAAATAGGAGGC
>JABUQX010021225.1:22500-35000 GCA_015478945.1 Trachelipus rathkii | reverse complement strand
TCCCTCGTATATATAAGTAAACAGATATAGGTGGCTCTGAACGTTTTAACCGAATATTTTAATGAATTCATTACTGAAATGTTATTAGTTCTAGTATGAACAACCTGTCATACTTGGATGAAGAATATGAGTCATTCCTCCATATTTATTATATTATATCATTATACTTATCTATTAGTTATTTTCACTTAGATATGTCCTATTCTGATTATTTACTACAAAATAATCCATTTTAAACCTATCTACAGTTATTGCAATTATTTTTACCACAGTAATATTGAGAAAAGGGCACACAATTAGTGTTACAACATTAAACTCTTCATTAAGTATATTGGTCATAAAGGTATAGCTATCGTAATAGTTAATATCTAATAACTGGACCAAGTACTGCCTTAAGTTTCATCATAGGTTAGTAGTAGATAGGGTATAACATAATTTTATTACACTTATTGTAGAGTGAGATAAACCCCGAATAAAGTTTAGTAGCAATTATAGTTATATTAATTCATACTATACATAATAAGAAATAATTCATAATACCCCCAAGTAAATAACTCAATAAAATTTATCCATTTTATCACCACACTTATAATGAGAGGAATGTGAGCAATTGATTATATGATTATTCACCTGTTTATACTTACTGATTATAAATACCTGACTCGAAATATATAAGATAAATAGTGATGCATTTTATTTTCTCGTACAGAAGGAAAGATTTGTGGATGAGTATAGATGATGAAAATCCTCTTTACTGAATCCTAAGATCTTGAGCTGGGAGAGGGGACTTATAATTCAAGCTAATTTTCACTTAATTGTGAGTCGAGGCTACATCATAGCACGTGATAACCCCTTATTTGAATTTCTAATAGATATATATAATATACAATATATATATACATTATATATATAGATATATATATTATATATAATATATATTATAAATTTTAAGTTATTAGCGAATATATATTAATAATTCTACTGGTATTAGTGAGGTAAGCTGATTTTATGTGAGATAGGATATTCTTATTAAACGTATTTATATCCTATCCTCTGATAAGATGACTAATATTCAACTTAGCCTAAATATTATTAAAACTCCTGTAATAGATCACCACTTCTTTAGTATATAAATAGAGGAAGAGGAAGAGAGAAGAAAAGATCACAGAGGGGGGAAGAAATAAAAGCCACGAGGTAATTATGAGTAGAAAGGCTGAGTCACTTCCTCTGATCTAGTCTTCATAGAGTATACACTATGAAAAAATCTCCAGGTCAGCGAATGAGAGAGGTTAAGATTTTGCTCCCTCCTCTCGTAAGTATTCCTAATTTATCTCACCTATTCCAATTCTGTATCAGATGAAAATGATCAAAGTTACTACTCAAATTATTATTTATACTCATGTGAGGAGTATTGAGGATTCGAATTCTAAGAATGTATATCGATAGATAGAATTATAATAAATATTTATTCATTACACTTAAGTGATCTACCTAAAATAATTAACCTATTATATAGGATGGTGCCCTGAGAATAGATTAGGTCAACACGTTAAAAGAAAATATACTTACCCTACTATGTTTTATAGATTTATTTGTGATATGTATTCACATGTAATAACCCTTATAGATATATAGATATTAAATATAACGATATCATAAGATTACTATATTGATAGATTATTATAATACTATCCTTCACAAGATCACTTTCTCCTGTAAGATTAACCTAAATATTATTAATGATAAGTGATTCATTAATTAAGTCCCAAACCACTAAGTCAGTTATAGGTAAAGATTATTATATATGATTAGATCCGTACAGCTTTCCCTTAAACACTGTAGGTTTAGTAATTTATTCTAATCTGTATTATAACACATATTCTCTTTCTATTACAACATGTTAACACACTAGAAGTTAGATGATCTCATAAGATTCTTAACTATCTATCCGTCGATTCTGTAGCACTAGCTTCGTTAGATATACTTTCCAAATTATCCTCGATCTATCTCATCCACGAGAAGGAAGATATATAATTGTCGGTGATGAGTGTTCGATAACATTTATGCTCTCAAGAGACTAACTGGTGTCGATAAACTCTTTTTATCCTGATGAATTATTAGCTCTCGATCACGTGTCTAGTATTCTACTGCGTCATTCGACATTGATAGAACTTATGATGGTGGCTATTTGGCATTTTAATGTCCACTCCGTTATTGGGAATCGATAATAGTAATTCTTTCAATATATCCGCGCGTCTCCTCGATTTATGTCATGCTTGAAGTGATGGTTTTATCACATTCCTGTGTCTGGTATTAATCTATCAGTATCCACCATCTTTATCGTCATTTAGATGATTTTGATAAGTATATTTTTGGTATTGATTCACATCTAACACTTTTGTATAAGAAATACGCCACATATTGAAATCGCTAACGATCCACACAACAACTCTAGAGATCATAATAACTCACAATATATAGCACTATTTAAAGAGACTCCACTAATCAAAGATAACATCAGAAATAGGTTTGGGAACGGAGATTGCAGGCAGCAGAATATAAACCTAACGATTGATTCTTCACCCACAAGCACTAGGATCATAAGAGAAGTTCATCTTCGAAGCCTATCTTCCCACCAGGAACGACAAATTAACATGCACACACACTCTCTATCTCTAAAACATCCCCATGCAGAAGATATACATCGCCGGCAACCACTGGAGTAGATAACTACTAAAAGCTCCTCTTAAAACATTTCTATGAAAGTATTCGTTAAATTGAATATAATAGAATATAACACAACATGGAGATGTAGTCCAAACACGATCTCTATATTATAGACACTAGAGAACTAAGAGTCTAAGAAGAGGATATGCTTACATCACATATATTCTATCTCAACCGTATATGGGGTGTTATGACTCTACACAGGGAGTTACTGTGATGAGAGAGAGATCGTACGCAAAGCATATAAAGACACGGTATAAAGAGAAAAAGAAAATATTAAGTCTAAAATACTTAGACTCAAAAATTATTTAGTCTAATAATCATTAGGCAAACTTTGAACCCGATAAGTTAAAAAAAAAAAATTTCTTATTCTTTTCTTTAGTAATCTCTTAAGCAAACTTCCTTCTGAACTATTGTCTAAAAAAAAAAAAAAAAAAAAAAAATAGATAATATATATACGATTACGGTATGTCTGAAATCTAAAATAAAAGATGAATTATTAAATTAGTTATATCTAAATCTATACGATGAGCGACGAATTAAGAAAAGAGACCACACTATAAAAACCTTGTGATGCCAGTTAACTCACAAACACAGTATTATCGTGATGAGTCAACTGAATACTTTATAGTGTGTCTGATAATTATGATATGATGGTCAATGAAACTAAATAGAAATTTTATAAATTACTCAATACTAAGATCTGAAAAGTCTTTGAGCTAAATGATGATTCCACCTACTTTATTTAAACTACAACACAATGGATTGAAATATATATTAATACACAGATTACATACATATTATGACTGTGATTAATGGTTTTAATTCATTTAAGTAATGGATGTGAGAGTAAATTTTTCAATCGAAAACCCGGTTATATACCACTCAAAGAATGATTATAAAATATTATATTTATATAATATATATTGCCGAAACTGTATAGATAATTATATATGTACTTATAATTATGAATACATTGACATATATATCTACGTTCTTACCATGAGTATATAGTGAGCTATCACCAACGAGTACTTGTTCATGGTTCAAATGATTACAGGTATGTGAATATGAGTAAGTGGGAGAGCTTTATAAAACACTTAATATATTCAGATTTTCTACTGTAGTTCCTGTAAAGGATAGGTATGGAGTTCTATAATGATTCAATCAGGCTGGTATTAAGATAATGAAAGTAGTAATATTTCCCTCTATCGCAAATCATATAAGGACACATAATGAGATATAAGTATAATATATTATTATATTAATTTTGAAGGAGTATATACGGATGTAAATACAAAATAATCAGGAAAAAAGTAGAACTTCCTAACGTATAGTATTTATATATATAATAGATAATTTCCACAAATAAAGATGATATGATAATAATTAGTATTTATTAACCGAATGATCCTAATATCACAAGAAAAAAAAGGTCTTTATTAATGAGGTATGCCGGTGGTTTCGATGAACAATTATGGTAATTTTCCAAGCTGATAATTCTGACTATGGAAAGTTTAAATTAATACCTTTAATTTACCTTTAATTTATTTTACAAGCAAATTTTATAAATTTAAATTTGTTTTTTTTTATAACTCGTCAGTTTCTCAATAATATGTTACTTCTGATTTTCCCAATCAAATAGTACAATTGAGAAATAGAGAAGGTTAAAATGATTTAGTTTTACTCTACTTCATTTTTTCGCTTCGTGACAGTTATCATTTAATAAAAATAGTATCTTAGCGTAGGGAATATTAGTTCATGTATTTTATGTAGGATTGGAAATTTTGTGGTGGCTTATGTATTAACATATATATTGATGCTTTTCAGAATTGATTGAATAACTACCTGGAAATTGAGGAATTTGATTTTTCAAAACATTTTCAAAAATGCCTTTGCTTTTGGCCATCGGATCCTCTGAAGTATCCTTATTCAGAAATCAAAAGAAATATTTAAGGAACCAACATGGAGTGGCAGTACGAGCCGATTACTCATCTGGACGTCCTATTTCCTCGTGCATCTCGAGGGTACAAACTTTAATGACCCCGGATGTTAAAAACATTATCCTCTGGTCGTTAACAACCACCGCCTGGAAAAGGAAAGAGCTCAAAAACATCGATCATGATGTGGCAACGGTGTTTGAACCCGAAACGGCTTTATCGGTGGAAAACGTTCCTAGCATTATGGAAAAAATTACTGGAATAACCAAAAAAATAAATCCTCAGGCTAAAGTTTATCTATATATTCCACCCATGCAGGATATGCACGCTTTTAATAAAAAGCGTATCATTCGAGACTGGGGTAGTAAGTATAGCAAATATACTTTGGATGACCCAGAACTATCTCCTGAAAAGATGAGAGACCACTCCATTCACAGTTTCAAGATGTTCGAGTCTTTGTTGGAATCCCGATACAAATGGTTGATAAAAATATTATTATCCAGAGGAAGGAAATTTTGAACTTTTATCATGGCAAAAACAAGAAAAATGACCAAAATACTCAACTATTTCCTCATAATCAGTATCTTAATAAGGAAATACTGATAATGAATTCTCCCTTATTATTGGACGGGTTGCACCCAAATCGCCTATTTTTAATTAACTTCATGGAGAAAATGGGACATCTTTATAAAATAAAAAAAAGAGCTTTGAGGTATGAACCTTACACACCTTTACCAGGTAAAACAAAAAAAAAAAAAAAAAAATGAGAAGAGCCGATCACGTCCTATGGTTGCCATTCCTACTAGAAAAACTGGACGGATGGACCAAAATTATTTACCATCTTTACCTGTTACCAATATTGTCCCTAATTATAATGTTCCCGTAGATTATACCCCTGAATATCCTCAATCTGGTATTCAGCAAAGAAATTTTTCATCATCATTCCCATCAAATTACTTCACTGATTCAAATTCTTATGCACAGAATTATCCTATACAGGACCCTAATTTTTCATATTATAATAAGTTCCAATCTGAATATAACCCGAACCAAATTCCTATTAGTGATCCTTTGTACCAACCTTCATGTAGTTACGCTTCAACTGGTCCAGGTAACTCGTCTACTTTACCTAATTATACATCACCTGCTTTCTCTAATTTACCTAGTTACACTTCAACTGCTTCAGGTAACTCGGCTAATGTATCTGTTTGTAATCCTGAAACCACGCTGGATCCCCAGATCAAGCTTGTACTGCGTACAAGTTTGAGATGGGCAATGGAACGGATCAGGTGGAAAGATATGAATGAGAATCAACGACAGATGACTTCAATATTGTGGGCTCAAGAGTTTGAGGATGAAAAGAAGTCCGTTGCTGATCTTTCTTCTTTGAACAACGCCCCCATATTGTAAATCATAACTGTAAATAAATTTTTGGTATGCATTGGATTTTGTATTGTATATAATATTATGAGAGTCCTGAGTATCCTTCTCTACGGGTCTGTACTACACTCTTTGCCTCGACACTCCCGTCTTTCTGAACGACGTGGAAAATGGAGGTGGGGGGTTTAGATTTAGTGGGGGAGGATATAAGGGGGATATTGTTCGTGTTTTTATATATTTATGCTAGGAAGATTAAACATAGCAGAAACCATTCTCAGTAATGGATAATACACCATGTGGTTTATAATCTCCCCATGTGGTGTTTAGTTTTAAGTATTATGGCTTCATTTATTGAAAAACTCTGTAGATTTTATATATGTTATAATGCTTTCTCTTTTTGTTCTAGTTATTTTTATACATTGTATTTGATGAATCTTAAGCCCAGAAAGCATTAGAATAGGTACATATTTAATGTGGCTGACTTTCTGTTGTGTGTATAAAAAAACTCTTCGTGAAGACCTTATATGAGGATATAAATTCATCTAAGGTCAGTCTACATATAATGATAATGAATGTTAACTTTTATGCAATACTTTATAAATAATATATTATAAGTATGAATTAGTAAATCATGATAGTAAATTTAACTAAACTTTACAGTTACTAAAGTATAAAGAGCACTCAAGAAAACCTTGGGTAAAGGAATAAAACAAGCCCTTTTAGAAAATAGGGTGAGTTACACAAATGAATATATAATTTTGAAATGTAAATATCATATGATAATATAATATACAATAAAGAGTAGGAAGCCCTTTTTAAAAACACACTGTTACTTACTTTTAACAGGCTTCTAATACCTGGGAGTCATCTCTGAATTTTCGTATCTGTGATTTCATATCTAGGACTTTCATATCTGAAATCCCTCTTGGATATATCATTCATTAATTCAAAGCTAAGTCATTATATTGTTAATCTAGCCTCCGATTTCCTAATACTTACCTTAACTTCATACATGAACAATATTTGGAAACTACTTTCGTTTCCACTCTCGAATCTGAAATTTTAAGAATAAATAATCAATAATTGTGGTATATATCACTTTCTTATTTATTCTTTGTTTCTGTGAATTAGATATTGGATTGTTTGTGCTGGTAGTCCATACTGATTCCTTGATACTTATATTTATTTAAACTCTTAAAATATTTTATACAGTGGATAATTGAGTTGGTAAAACCTTCCTTCTCCACCAGTATAATAGTTATAATTCTTACAAACCTAATTAAATATAGAACTTTTTCTGGTGTCTCAACATCCTTGATTGTTTATTTCTGGTTAATTATATCATTTATTCTATGATCTATGAAACTATAATTAGATTTAATCTTCAACTTTAATATTCAGTCAAAACCTGTACAGTGACACCTTGGTTTAATATTCAGTCAAAACCTGTGCAGTGACACCTTGGTTTAATATTCAGTCAAAACCTGTGCAGTAACAACTTGGTTAATTATGAATAATATACTTACAACTGATCTTCAAGCTGAACATCAGGGCAAGATTTATATAGAACAATTTATTAGTTAATGATCACAATCCTCTCCGATAGTCATACAAGTTAGCAGGCCGATGGAGTCCTAAATGACAAATTTCCTCCGTTACGGAGAAAATCTAATCTGCTCCGTATTACCCCTGATGGTGTCATATGGTTGCTGTGCTGACTAGACCTTCAAACCACTATCTTCGAACATCACAAACCTAACATCTGTGAAATCTCCTATAAATTGACTTTCGTAACCTTCTAATTCTTCAACTTTATACCTAAAAGAAAGAGCGGAGAGAGGTACCTCACCATCGGCGGGTACAATTGTTGGTCCCAGCGTATCCCCTCCATACATATATATATATATATATATATATATATATATATATATATATCTCATATATATATATATATATATATATATATATATATATATTAATGTGTGTGTGAAATGTGTATTGCTATTTTTACATGCCGAATTTAAAAAAAAATTACTGCAATGTTAATTTATACTGGGCGACAGGGACAATTATATCCCAGGAATAAATGCGGAAGGGACAATATAGTACCATGAAGTATTTTTTTGCTATATCCTAAAACGTAACAATTATAAATTCTATTATATAACTCTTAAAACATTAAACACATGTTACACACATGATTTTAGCATATTCATTGAAAAATACTAAATAAAAAGCAATTAAAAACTTACTTCAAGCATTACATTTGTTGACTTTTGCAGAAACAAGTACGTTCTACCTGTAGTAGGTGCGATAATTTTTTTTCAAATATCGCTCAAATCGTACGTCTGGCACCGAACTGAACTCTAAATGTCGGTAAGCCTTATAATACTCTGTTTTTGGGTAATATTTGTCCCAAAATGAAATTTTATTTTCTTGCGGGACATATATGTCCCGAGAGCGTCGAAAGGGTTAAAGAGGAAACCGCGTTGTTGCGTGCTCAGCAGCAACCATTACAGCCTATACAGATACAACATCCCACGACGGTTGTTCCTAATGTTGCTGCTACTCCCGCGGATTTACTTTCAAATGAGATGGTGTTGATGAACCTCGGTTCACCTGTATCTCCAACAGTAACAATGGGACAACAACAGCTTTATCCAGGAATTACAGCTGAAATATATGGAGTGTCACCCTCAGACTTAATCTACAAAACTCACACGACGCCTCCCATAACACAAGAGACTGACGTGACACACGGACAGCAGTACACAAATTTTACTTATAACAGTCAGGGCATGAATGAACCCTTGTCGTAAATTTTTTATATTTATACTCCATCTGCCACCTTATGGCCAGTATTTATAATGGGTACAAATGGATGTATTTGCGAGTGGTTGGTACCAAATTATGGTTGAGGAAGTCGTGATTGCACTGACCATCATATTTTTTACTATTTATAGTAAATATTAATATTAATAGTTAATATGTATATAAAAGTTAAAATTTATTAAAATAAACTTGCTCTGTGAGTCGGTATCATTTTTGAATAAAAATATTTCAAAGAACTGTATATTCTCGGTTGACAAGCTATCACTGCGGTGATGACGTCATCCTTTACAAAATCGAGTGAAAATTCTTTCTTACTCGTTGTATATATATTCCCATTAAAAATTTAAAGCAATACAGAAATTGTTCTAATTACTTTATTAAATATCTTTTCAAATTGATGCTTGCTCCAGAGTTAGATATAGTACTTAACAATGTATCATAAAGAAGACATTTGTTTTTTGTACTAATTCTTGAAGTTATTTAAGAAAAACCCTTAAATCAACATTTATTTAAAATTTAACTTTATTATAAAGTACATCAAGTTATATCCCCATTCCAAATTTCGTTAAAAAATATTGTTTGATAACGAAGTTATTCAACTAGGAGCAAGGCAATCATATTTTGTCAAAAAGTAGCCTTTTTATTTTTGTTTTGAATCTTTATCTATAAGAGTAAAGTACCCTTTATAATTGGGCTACACTCTTGAAATTTACAACATTAATTCATTTAATGAAAAATAGTAAAAGTCTCAAGTTTGAGACTCCTGGGTTACCTGTAACCCCTAAAAATGGGGTTAGGGGCTGGAGCCCCCCCTTTCATTTTTGGTAAATTTTTCCACCATATTCTTCTTATTCATGTCCCAAACTCCTATTATACCAAGTTTCAACCAAAAATTATATATATTTCGATATATATATATATATATATATATATATATATATATATATATATATATTATATATATATATATATATATTATATATATATATATATATATATATTATATATATATATATATATATATATATATATATATATATATATATATACAATACTTGATTGCTTTCAATTTCTTAAACAAAAAGCTGATACAATGTAACCGGCTTACGTTTAACTTTCTTTTGATAAAGTTTTGAAGTCTCAAATTTTCTTAAGTTATACTAAAAATATGGGGCTATATTTTATTAAAATTTAACATTGATCAAAATTGTAGTTACATAATTATAAATATATCAAATCACTTGTCAAAATAGGCCTTCAAAATTTAGGAAATTTCTTATTGAAAGTTTTTCCGCCACCCCCTAGTTAACCCGGTTCTTCAAGAGTGTCGGACTTGGTTAATATTTCAAATTAATCCGAACATGTCCATTTTCCAATTGTATAAATGTCATTGACCTCTTTGAATTGAAAGGTCAAGATTTTTGGGTCAGTTGACCTTTCGTTTTTTCCAAATTAAAACTCCAACATATTATAGTTCATGGTTGTCCTAGAAACTCGATTTTAATATCAAAATAATCAGAAGAAAATACTGAATATTTTGATCATTGTTTAAACTAACAATTACCTTTAATTAAAATATTACTTTTTTATATATTTCTCTATCTGAGTAAGAGGCACACGTTATTAACAGGATCCGAGTTGCCAAAGGCTGCCATCATAAACTTTCAGAAATTTTCACAGTAAATCTATATTGATTCACTCAATTTATGTAATATATAGTTTTAAATTTGCTATCTTTTGATATCAAATTTATAGTCATAACATTAATAATTCAGATTGATGTTTTTTTAAATAATCACTCGCTGTCAACCGTTTTAGCATCTTTTCCGTTGAGTATAAAAAGGAGCGATTGCGATCGGCGAGGGATTCTTCTTCTAATCTACTGCACTCTCAACAAGGACTCTGTCCCAATCTTAATTGCATTACCCGAGTTCAAAGAATTCTACAAGATTCATTTAACAATGCCATATAGAGTAATATAAAGGTTTTGACGAGACTTATCCTCCAGACGAGTCTCAACTTTCCCTTTTAGAAGCATCCTCACTATCAAGGAAGTGACATGCTGACCTTACGTAGGGCTCAGAGACTTTTTTGTTTATTGTTCCTGAGCGGAAAAATATGAAAAACTTCCTTCTCTAGCAGTGTTCTTAGGAAAATTTTACGTAGGTAGTGTAATTTTTATTATGCCTTCTGGACAAACTGATAGGATTCCCACTAACGACCATTTGGTCAACCCTTCTTTCCTTTCAGATGTTTATTAAAAAGGCTTCAGTTTTGATTCGTTTTCATATTATTTTTGATAAATACTTTAACATTATGTATTAACTCAGTCTCTTTTTTTTGAATTGTTCCAGTTAGAACAATTCAATCTGATCGTGGACCCACGAGTTTATATATAATGTTGTGGTATTTTTTATAGACTAGTCCGTAAAGATTTGAATTGATTCCAATTTTGCCTATGTTTATTTGATAGCTTGTTTTTATTACCAAACCAAATATCCGTGCAAATCACCTTTCAAATCGTCTTATTATTTCGTCTTAAAATTTAGGGTCCAGTTTTATGTATAGGTTGGAGAATCTTCGAGGTTTTAAACTTTTCTTTTAACTACTATTTTTTCGGCGAAAGCTAAAAGTTTAAAATTGTCAAGCATCTTAGAAAACAACACCATGTACATTAATTTTTGTTTATTTTTTTTTACATACAAACTTTAAACTCTCACATTTGAAATATAAAATTTATAATTAGAGTTAGATTTAAGAGGTCAAGAAGAAGAAAAAATCTTGATAAAAAATTTTAATGTTAAAAACTCTGAAATTTAAACCATAAAAGTAAAAAAGAAAAAGAAAAGATAAAAAGAATAAATAAAAGTCTGCAAAAGGCAAAAGCGTTAATTTGATCGTAAAAATAAAATAAAAATAAAGGTAAGCAAAACGTAGGAATAAGCAATATATTTCCTCATAGTACATGTCTTAAAAGGAAACCTTTCACCGTAACTAAATTCAGAATTTCAGTCAAATAATATAGGTCGTACATTATTGCATTGTCAATAAAAAAAAATAAATATTTTTTATTAATATGAAAATTTAAAATATAATACATATAATTGTCGGTAGAAACCTTTCTAGTTACTCGAAATTTTGTCAATAAAAATATAAAACCTTAACATTACATGGGACTTCGTAAATGTGAAAAAATCAGAATTATACTTCTCGATCGCTTTCACTTCAAATATAAAAAACTAATATTTATAAGGCATAAATTATATATTTTATGGTTTCAAATCATCAGTTGATGGTTCCCATATATATATATATATATATATATATATATATATATATATATATATATATATATATATATATATATATATATATATATATATATATATATATATATATATATATATATATATATATATATATATATATATATATATATATTTTATATATATATATATATATATATATATTCTTTATATATATATATATATATATATATATATATATATATATATATATATATATATATATATATATATATATATATATATATATATATATATATATATATATATAAAATTTAGTTGTGAAATAATAAAATTAATTAATTAAAGTCTTACT
>JABUQX010021225.1:0-20000 GCA_015478945.1 Trachelipus rathkii | reverse complement strand
GGAAGATAGTAATGTTCGTGTAACATGGCAGAAAATAGTTAGTCTTGCAGACTCCTACGATAGAGACTATAATAAAGGGAAGAATGTAACGCCTCTTCTGGTAACAGTATGTTGATGGCTACTTCTGATCAACCTAAACAAGACTTGGACCAGACTATTAGAATAGATGTTGTAAATCCAGGTTGGTCAGATGTTTTGTCTAATTTACAACATTCACAATCACAATCTTCCAAAACAAACAATTCCCGCCAACAAAATACATGAAACAATAAACACATTTATCCCTTTCATTCCAATAATAGACGTGACTCAGACCCAAAACACTTACAACGTCAATCTCCCCAAAACAGAAAACACCTCGTTTGTGATTACTGTGAGAATGTTGGGCACATGATGGATGAATGTTACAAGTATCTTGGGATATGTTTGTATTGCAGAAAGATGGGGCATGTAAGGTCTGAATGTAGATCTGTGACTCTGCGGCCGCAACGAAAGTTTCTAGACCCTTGCGACTGGTGTCACAAGTCACATCTGGAAGGCCAATGCATGGGTCCTTCTTTAGAAACAAAGCAAGCTGGAGCTTTAAACTGCAAGTCTCCACGGAAATGAGCCCTCCAGTGGAGAATGGTTTGCTGCTCATGGAACCTCATGCAGAAGCAAAAGTAGTAAGTAGTGTTAGTCACATACACAGATAAGATAGTAAGTAGTGATAGAAGTTGTGCTAGTACCTTTCCAGTAGCTGTAGACTCAGTAGTTGTTAGCAGTAGTGCTAGTAACCTTCTTTCAGAAACAATAGTGACTAGTGATAGTAATAGAGATAGTTACTCTCTTTCTTCTCCAGTAGTGTGTAGTAGCAGTAGTAGTTATTCCCTTACGGAACCAGTAGCCTCAGTTGTAGTAAGTAGAAACTGTCGTGTTAGGAAGTAGCAATAATTATAGTGTTAGGCAGGCTAAAACAGCAAACAACCAGGATAAACTACATGACATTGCAGAAAATAATATTTGTCATGTGCATCTGGCAGTAAATAACTTTGAAATTACAGATGATATGGTTATTCCCATAAATCTTTGCCAGGCAGATGTGGATCCACTGATTGTTTGCGTAAAATTAGATCACAACAGCTCAAATGTGTGTGAATGCCTTGTTGATAGTGGGGCAGGTGTAAGTTTGGTGAGTGATGCAGTATTGCAGAGCTTGAAAGGACCAGTTGAACTTTTGCCATCTGCAAAAGTAGGGGTTAAAGCTATCAGTGGTTTCGGAAGGAGTAAAAGAATTCCGATTGACCAGTATGTCAATCTAAAACTACGGTTTCAAGGTGGATTTGAAACAACCCACCGAATGTTTCATCGTTCCCGAAGAATATATGGAGTTCGCATTAATATTGGGAAGATACTCTCTACAGAATAATGAGCTCTTGCCAGATGCCCCAAAAAGAATTCAATCGTCGGGAAGACAACAATAAGATAACAGTAGTATCTACAGGAATTAGTCGCAGCAGTGTGCGTACCCATCCTCACGTGGGTCGGATCACAACAGTTAACAGTAATATGTTCAACAATTCTAATATTGATGAACTAGACATCCTGAATAATCAAGCTAATGACAAAGATCTAAAGTTGATCATTAGAGGCTTTCAGAATTAAGATATTAATCAGGGTTGTTGGCTCAGAGTTAATAAAATATACAGGCAACACAGATCACAGTTAGTAGCGTCGGGCGAGGTGACTTGGACCACTTTAAGTATAACTTCGTCTCCCGACTTTCCCCTAATGCACTTTTTGGAATTTTTTTTTTCTGAAATTCAAGGCCATATAGTAGGTAATAAGCCCACAAAAAAATAATAATTTAATTCTAATAATAAAAGTTTTATTAAAGTTTTAATAAAGCTCCTTCAGCCTGACCGTGGAGGGGTGAATCAGACCACCATTGAGGGGTGAATCGGACCATCTGTTTAAATTCCTCTTTAATTATAATTCATTTTATATTTTAATTTTTTACTTAATTAATAAGTATACTATCATATTAATTCGTAATAAGTAATAAAAATGTCCGAATAATGATAAATAAAATAAGAATAAAAATAAGATGGTCCGATTCACCCCTCTCCGCTCAAAAATTTTGATACTTTTTTGAATTCGTTTTTTTTATATAAATTTCATTTTTTATTTTAATTTTCACTTAATATAAGTAACTTTTAATTATATTTAAATTAATTATACGTAATAAAAATGTCAATTATAATACATAAAATACGAAAAACAATGGTGGTCTGCTTCACCCCATCATCAATTTTTACAGAAGGGGGAATCCCGGACCAAGTTAGGCCCATGATTAGCCACTAATACTGTTTGGAACAAAAATTTACTTTGCCAGTTTAAAGCTAAACATACTCGAGTGTAATAACTGAAAAAATAATTAAAAAAATCCATTCACAATTTTTCATTTTATAACAAAGTTAAAAAAACTCATTTTTCAAAAGTGAAATTCTATTGAAGGGCATTTTGTACCCTAATTTATAATATTTTTTAAAAATATAAAAACTTTCTAGAATTAAAGATGATCTAAATAAAACTAGTAGTACTACCGCGTGGCTATTAAATGAGCGAATTTTTTTTTTTTTTTTTTTTTTTAATATTTTTTTTTTATTTTAGAGTGGACCGAATCACCCCTCCTAAAGAGGCGGGCCCGGTCACCCCGCCCGACGCTATTCAAATATGGGATACTCTTCCACAAACTAAAATTGGGAGAAATGCTGTATGTCATCTCTCTTGATTTTTTGGTTCATATTTTATTAGGTCTTCATTTTTCCTGTGCCCATATCGGACGAAATAAACCTCTACAGCTTATTTACAAGCACTTTTGGCACCCGCGTGTAAACTGGGTAGTTTCATACATCGTCAGATGTTGTCCGATCTGCCAAAGAGAAAACATTTTCTTCTGTTATGACACCACCGATGTTAAAAATATTAGCTGAGTATCCATTCGACTTGTGTGCAATGGACTTGCTACAATTTCCTCAAACAGGTTCAGGTCACAAGCACTGTATGGTTCTCATAGACCACTTTATCGAACAAAACTAGTCTTGCAGTTTCTAAAAATTTAAACATCAAATTCTTCTGTTTCTTCCGAAAGTTCCAAATCGAATTCTCACCGATAACAGTGCAGAGTTCACTTCTCAGACTTTCCAAAATGTTCTTCAAGAACATAACATCAAGCATCTAAGAACTTCTCCGCTTCACCCCGCTAGCAATGGGGCTTGTGAGCAATTCAACAGGAGTTTAATTCAGATAATCAAATGCTTGGTGCTAGAAAATCCCAATGGTTGGGATGAGGATCTTTCTTCTTGTTCTTATTTACAATAACACAGCACATAGTGCTCTCTGTATTTCGCCTTCCAACTTTATTTTGCAGAAGGCACATTCTCCAACACACAGCTTCCCTCAATATTGGAAGGAAGGCAGTGCGAACTTTCGACCTTTTCGTGTAGGGCAAAAAGTTGCTAAAAAGGTGATTCACACAGGTCATAGCACTATTCAGAAATTTAAGAGCCGATAGGAAGGCCCATATATTATCACTGCGGTTAATGATAACAGGGTTACTTACCTTGTTAGACGTGCTAATGACCCACAAAACAGACTACAGAAAGTCCATTTCTCCCACCTAAGAGGATGGATAGATATTCCAACGTACCTTCACAAATACTTATCTCGCAACCCTGAGGTGCGCAAGAAATTCTTTACCAATGAAGATGAAGATGAAGATATGGATGAAGATGCAGAAGACTCTGATGTCATTTCAGTCGCTAACAGCTCTTCAATATCAGGTGATGATCTTGAAGATGATCCATTTCAGCCAATCGAAGATGAAGAAAACGATTTTGAAAGATTTCTTCCAACAAATCCTATTCCAATGGATCTATTTAATAGGTTGCCTAACTTATGGAATCAAATAGAACTGAACGTTGATACTTCGGAATCAACAATGTCTCCTGTGAGAACTCCAGTTCTTTCACCTACAATGGTTCAGCCTTCTCGTTCTCCGCCCAAGATTACTTTTGTACTTCCTTCAAGTGATACAAAGGATTCTTCACGAACCATTCCGGTTCCACCTTTACCTTTACAGCAGTATTTCTCTGCTACTTCTCCAATTCTTATTCACAGTCCCAGTGTGTATAGTCCTTCTATGGATTACCATGATTTCTATACTCATGAGTATCCTTCACAACTTCAAGTATCTTCTGTTTTGGCACCTATTAGTCACACTACTGTGTCACCAGTTTCTACTTCCCAATCTCCGTCTAAAACAATTTCAAATACAGTTGCATTTCACTTAGCTAGTGAATTAGAGGGAGCGTCCTTCTTGAGTTCATTTTTTAAGGAGACCAAGTTCAAATCTCCTTGGTCCTTCAACAGTTCTCAGTGGTATTTCTCCAACTCAAAAAGTTACGCCCCCCCACCTTTTTCGCCTTTCCAATTTAGTACTTCTACGGGAAGTGCTAATCAACACACATATTTCTCAGGTTTCCATTCTAGTCCTCTGTCTTCTCTTCCTTCAGATTCCTATCAGTTACCATCACTGTCTCAAACACCACCAGCTCTATATAATGTAGTCAGTGAGGTCCTCAGTGACCCTGCTCATCTCCAACTTGACAACAGTGATCTTGAATTAGTTCACATAGGAGAGGAAGATTTAACAAGGTTTAACTTTCCCCCTCGTCCGTTTACCCAACATATGGGACAGGTACCTGATTTGCCTAATGTAATGGAAACTCCTCTGGAAGACGAACTTAGTAGAAGAAGGAGCAGTTTGTTATAGACATTTTTACAGTTTACAGCTATCAGAATATTCAAAAAAATTTCCGTAAGATCTACTGATGTTCACAAAAACACTTTTTCTTGTGGTGTTTCGCTCTTTCCATAGTCATTTTCCCCGTTTTCCTTCCTCATTCTTTCCTGGTTTCTGTGAATTTTGGGAAGGGTTGGTCATATGGGGTTGCAGCGATGAAATTAGTGGAATGCGATGAGGATAATTGGCTATGTGATGCAGATAATTAGCAAATGCGATGTGGATAATTAGCGGAACGCGATGCAATGAGATTAGTGTAGCGTGATGCATATAATGCAGAATGTAATGTGAATACATGGACTCATCTCATCTCATTTTAAAATTAGCTTCAGACATAATCCTTACATTATGTAGAATCTTTACCTTCATCTCGGCTTCACTGAATACCTGCCTATAAATTCTATCAGAACAGAGTCGTTGGTTGTAGTAATTTATTATTCTTATTTCATATTAAATATGAAACTTACATTTGTATATTCCCTGATAGGTTAATTATAAAATTTATTATTCTTTCATTTACAACACAGTTAACAGAGTTGTAAGCTTGCCTTCATGGTATTCAACCAATATTATATTTTTGATATATGCCAATATCTTGTACGTTCTTTTCTATGCAACACTTTTTTCAATTTGTAATACACAGACACTTATTTAATGTGCTTATTATTAATTGTAAATATGTATAATAATAAATTCAGAATGGCATAAATCATCAATGATTAATTGTACATAATAATATATACTTTATATTAGATAATTTATATTCATTTAAAGTTAATCAATTGTTAAAATTGTTAAAAATTGAAAATTGAAATTATCGAAAACAGGATTAAAAGGATTAATTGAATATAAATATAATTAAATGCAGTAATTGTAAATATTAAATTTTTAAATTTAAAATTATGGTAATTGAAGAAGAATAAGAAATTGTTATTTTTTTATAACACCCTACACAATGCAAATAATAGAACAGGTGTATTGCTTCTCTTGGTCAGTATGAAGACTCTCTAGTTGTCGGCGCCACGAGTTGGAATAACTCCCGCCACGAGAAAAAAACTGGCTCAGGGAAGAGTCAATATTCTTCAGGGTGGATTAATGACTCAGACACACTATTATGATGTCTTCCGCATTTTAAAACCTCATGACTTCAGATTGTAGACTTCATATATTACATATGGGCGGCTTACACCTTGGTGTGGAGAACTTCATTTGATCCGAGCGTAAAACACTCGCCTCGAGGCCAGCCTTGAACTTCACTGTCGAAGGTGTACCCAGTTGCATTTACAAAATCACCAAATATGCCAAAAAGAAGAATCCGAGGGTAAGAGTATATCTCTTAATTCCCCCAGTTAAGGACATGTATGTCTTTAACCAGAAGCGGATCACAAAAGCATGGGGTCCGGCATTTGTGGATCATCTCAAAGACGATGACACCATGTCTCCTCGGTTGATGAGAGAACACTCCATCCGTTCTCTTATCCACTTCGAAAATTTGGCCTATTTTCAGTATAAGTGGACTCTTCGAGGTAGTGAGGTTTTCAGCTATTACTACAGAATAAAACGACAGCCTGGAGTATAAGAACACCCCTCATACCAGATACATTAAAAAGAAGCAGATGTACCTTCAAACTCCCATGTTTTCAGATGGGTTACATGCTAACCGCTTGTTCCTAGAACAATTTCTTAGGAAATACAAAGGCTTCTTCACCTCTCACTCACTCGTCCACGGCCTTCTGATCGCCGTGCCATTCGTTCACGAATAAGCCGTCGACCTTCTAATCCAATAAGTGAAGAAAGGGAGCAGATTCTACAATCAGCCATTGAACCACCTCGGCCGTCGACTTCTCGAACGTTGACCAACATTGAGAGACGGTAGTGTGCGGGTCCTTTTATTGGATTGCCTCCTTCAGCTTTTGTACCTCCACCTCAGTTGCCTCACTCTTCTACAGCTTATTTGACTCCTCAGTTGGAGTACCCATCAAACTTGAGTCATCAGTCCGGCTATCCGTCTATTCATTCTCAGTCGTCTACGCAGCTACCATACCATTCTCAGTAAGGTGCATCACTAAAATATATGTTTGGTTTATCCATCACTGAATATATATTTTATGGTATATTTATATATTTATTAAATATATTTATGTTCCTACACCGGAACAATATGAATTTCTATTTGGTTTAGCTACATTCAAATATAGATCTGAAGGATCAAGAAGTAAAGTACTATTTTGATGGAAAGTAGGATTTTCCAAGTAAAATATCTATGGGAATAAGTATTTTGTTGAGAATTATAAGGATACTGTAACTGATCTTTATGAATAAAACTTACATTCCGATGGGAATAAACATCAATTTCATGCTCCTTACAATTTCTGGGAGGATTTATCAATCTGGTTTTAGCATTCTCTTACAAACTATGGGAAACAACAGAGTTTCTTACTTGACATACCGATGAATCAACAGTTGTAGGGACATTTATGCCATCAGGAGGCATCTGCTCTTTTGCTTTTTCATAATTACATTCATGATCATTTGTTTTTTGACTTCTCTTATATAATTTTTCTTCACTTTTCTTTTCATCTTTCCTTAGCCATGGCAAAAGGTTATTTAAATCTGTAGTGGACAACACTTTGTCAATGGATTCTTCAACATTATTTTCTTTATCCTCTACTTCTGCGTCTATGCACGAATCTATATCACACATAGAAGTATTTATTTCTTCATGCTGCATGCACGTGTCTACTGCTGTATCGTGTCTCCTGCTGTGTCCATACCTATAGTATTTTCTCTAGTGGAATCTCGTTGAGAGTCCAAGTCTTGTTTTTCCATCAAACCAAGTAAAGCCTTCTGATTTGATGTTTCAAACTTTCGACTGCCAGCCATATAATTAGGAAAAAGTTACTAAAATTTATAATTAAAGTTTATTTTGAAGTATGTTTATCAAAAGCTGTGATGAAGCGGGTGACAAAGTCACAATCGAGTGCAACTGATCAAACAGGAACACAAGTACCTGTTCAGGCGCCAATTTTATTTAAATGTATAGGCCTATGTAGAGGGGAGTAACATCCTAAAATGTAGGGAGTCACTTCCAGAAGTTTCACCTCTATCTATAAATCTTATTAATAACTATTGAATAAAATAAGTGAAGGAAAGTTTAATTATATACCTTTATGTTGAACCAGGACATCAGGAAAGTCTCTTATTGGTTGGAAAGATCGTCGTTCATCAATGATTATAAGGTAATCAGACTGGAAAACACCCAGTTACTATTTTTTCCAAACAGGAGGTAATAAAGTCTCTGGACTTGATATCCTATTCAACCAGTCTTGCTTTTTGATTGTGCTGATGTATATCAGAGACCCTTTCCTATTATCAGACGAATTCCTCTCCAATTAGATATATATATTCAAAGGTAATGATTTGGGGGAAATAAAAGAAAGTTTGTAAAAAGGGGTTTAATAAGATTAAAGTTACGGAATTAATAATAAGGTTATGATGTTACCACAAATGAATGGCTAACAATTATTTACAAAAGAAAGTCAAGATTCACTCTATAAAATATAAACTGCACCCAAATGAAGTCTTCTGGTATCCAACTACGCCCAAATGAAGGTGTCTTATAACAAAAGAGAAAGCTGGTTCAATGAGGAAACTAGAGTTTCCTCAGACACCATGCAAAAGTGTACAGTGTTGTTTCTGAAAATTGTGTACTCATAATTATCACTTATCTTAATAATATGGAAGAATATAGAAGTTCTGGGTTTTCAACCTCTTAATCTGAATCAGGATGTAATTGTATGTCCGTTCTTATGACACAGGAATTTGAATAAACTGGGGATTTGAACTGTGGATCGCAACCCAGGATTTGAAATGTATGACCAGGATTTGAATATATTGGCCCCAGATTTGAAATGTACCGGGCAAGGATTTGAAATTACATACCCCATCCGGTCATGGACTACTGAAAGGGGTAAATCTGGACACTATAGTTGTACAGCAGACAGCACCTTACACAGGGAGTCTATAAAAGGGTACATTACTTAGGGATGAATAATAGGCCTATCTTTAGTGAGTACATTAAGTTTAGCAAAGGGTTAAAGTTGAAGTATTATAATAAATCAAGGCGGTCACCCACCTGTTAATTAGAAATTCAGTAAATATTGATGATTATCAAATGAGTAGTACTCAACTGTTGATATTATGGTACTAGCTAAATAGCTTAGTAATATTTTAAATATTAAATACAAACAAAAACTATAAAAGAAGTAATATCATTAATAGTATTATTGTTAGATGTTTAGAAATTTCAATAATACAGAAAAAAATTATAATCACACAGCTTTAACCGTAATGTAGATATTCATGTATTTAGATGAATATCTGAAAGGTCATTATTTATACCAACACAAATGAAGAAACAATAGAAAGAGAAAATCATGGATAGCCCTGATCTCCCTTTTATATATATATATATATATATATAATATATATATATATATAGTATATATATATATATTATAATATAATTTTATCTATATAGTATATTTTGATATTGGAAAAATATGGTAAAAAAGTATTTTTATTATAATTATATATATATATATATTATATATATATAATATATATATATATATATTATCTATATATATATATATATATATTATATAATATAATATTATATATATATTTATATACTATATATATATATATATATATATATATAACTGATATATTATTTATTTATATCACATTTTTTATTTAATCTTAGCCTCCCTTTTTATTTATTTTTTTTTTAAACTTAGGCCGCCTCGTGGATTCTAATTTTTAGCCTATTTGTTTTAAGAGCACCACAGGTGATTTTTAAATATTATTTTCCCTATTTTTATTATTACAATTTTTATTATTAAAATCTTATCGTTATTTTTATAAAAAAATTTAACTAACTCTACGCTCCTTATTTTTTTAATTTAAATTAGGCTGTCATGCATTTCTAATTTTTTTTTAAACCTATTTTTTTAGAAACCTCATCTTGCTACTATTTTATTATTAATACCTATCATTAACATTATTATTAATATTAATTTTATAATCATATTGCAACAATTAATTTTAAACAATTTTGTCTTCATTTTAAAATAAGCCCCCCCCCCTCCCTGAAAGCCAAACACTCTGTTAGCCTACTTGTATTTAAATCATCTCCACACATGATTTTCATTATTTTTATATTTCTCTTATTATTTTTTGTATTACTATTAAAATTATTACGTTTGTTATTGATCTATAAATAAAAAAAATCTTTCATTTTTCATATTGGATTTAAAATCATTTTATGATTATTATTTTATTATTATTATATTATTATTATTTTAATTTTTATTATATTTCTTTTTTATACACAATTTTAAACTAACTTTAGCTTTCATTGTAAATTCAAAAATAAGCCACCGACCAAGATCATAGAGTCATTAAAATTTTAGGTAGCCTACTTTTCTTTTAAGTAATTTTCCCCACCCGCTACTATATTTATTATTATTATTGTTATTTTCGTTAGTATTAACTTTTTTAATCATTCGTAGTTTTTGCTTTATATTTTGGCATGTAGGCCCCTCAGAGAAAACTAAACATGGGCATATTTTAATCATCATGTTTTTATTAGTAATATCAACTTGCTATATTTTTTTACTATTATAATTGTTACTATTATTATTTTTATTTTTAATACCACTTATATAATTTTATTACGAATGTTATTAATGAAAAAAAAGAATACAGTACTGCTTTTTAAATATTTTTTTTTATACACAGAAATTTAAGAGAAATAGGCCCCCTCTAGCCTATTATTTCTGTTTTTCAAAAATAACCTTTACTATACAAACTCGATTTTTGTTCGAATATCATAACTATTGAAACAATTAGGTTTGTTATATATTCAATGTTTGTCTATTAACCCTTAAACTGTGGAGTTTTCCGGGCAAAATCGACTGTACTGCGGACTTTTCGTGCTAGCAATCTTATTAATGAAAAATTTCTTATTTTTAGAAGTTATGAACTTATATATATATATATATATATATTATATATTATATATATATATATATATATATATATATATATATATATATATATATTCTTTTTTTTACTTGCGCAAGTGTGTGATAAAGGCAGAACTCTATATCAAACATAAAAAAGCAAAATATGTCCATACTCTAAAACAAATATCTCAGACTGAAGGCAAAGTTACAAATCCCTATCTTTCATTATAAGTCAATCGCGTCAAACCACACCAACAAAATTAGCCAATCACGTCAAACCGCGCCTTCAAAATTAGCCAATCATAGAGTAGAATCATATGTGAGTTCAACACAAGGTAATACATGCTTAGAATTTTAAAAACTACGATCTGAGTTAATCACAGAAGCTAAACAAGTTGAAAACTCAAATATGAGTTTACCACAAGAGATTGTCCATTTTTGAAAACTCATATATGGGTTCACCACCGTTAAGGGGTTAATAATCTTACAAAAGAAATTGATCTAATTATTTAACTGTTATCAATACGATGTTGAATGTAAGTTACTTTTACAGATTTTAGATTACAGAACCACAGATTAAAGTGACATCTGGACACTTAAAGAGTCAAAGCAATTAATATCCCAAAAAACAATAAAACCGATCCCGAAAATGATAAGTAAACAAAATTATGTGTATAGAAAGAAAGAACTAAAGATAGAAATAGTATATGGGTTTAGTGTATGTGATAGCATGAGAAGTGTTATTCAAACCACCCAGACAAATATATATATATATATATATATATATATATATATATATATATATATATATATATATATATATATATATATATATATATATATAATATATATATATATATATATATATATATATATATATATATATATATATATATATATATATATATATATTGATCTCTCCCTTTAATATGTTCAATACCTTTTATATTAATTATTTACAATAAGCTCAGAAATGCTGATGATTCTATAATCCCATAAAGTAACTTTTGAGCCCCAACAAATCTGCCTCTATTGATGTTATTATAGTATCACTCTTTTTCTAATAGTTGTTATCACTCCCAATTATCTTGTAGTTATTATAGTGTTCTTACACTTTTAATATTTATTCTCCTGTTATTCTTATTTTAAATCTCTTTATATTTAATCCTTTATAGTATTATCATATATTGTAAATTAATAATTCAATATTCAAATTAACCTCGCTTTCATCATCAGTGCCGTCATCTTCATGTTTATCCTTCTCATCTTCATCTCTTTCCCCCTCACTATTTTCTCTTTCGTCTTTGTTATTCTTTGCACATGTTTCTCCTTCATCACTTTCTATTTCTTCTATCTCTAGTTCATCTTTAGTCAATTCATCCCTTCCTCTCTGTAGTCTAGTTACATGCACTCTCTGAGTATACCTACCTTATTGAACTTCCTTGTTTTACAATTACTGTTTTACCATCTACACCTATTACTTTTCCTGGTCCCTTCCATTCCTTATCATTTTCTCTCTTATAGTACACCCAATCCCTATTTTTACTTTCTCTATTTTAGTCTCTCTTGCATTTCTATTCAGTGCTCTTCTTATTTTTTTCTTCTGCCTGAAAGCTCACTACCTCTTCCCAAGTTTTTCTCCTATATTGTGCATTTTCCAATATCATTGCTTCTTCCCATTCTTCTTCTGTGTTTATCCCCTCACCAACTCCTCTCATTCCTCCTTGCCACCCAAACACTAAATTATTTGCAGTATACCCCCCTTTATTTGGTATATTATTTCGTCCATATACAGACCATCACAGACACAAACACTTATTATGATAACCATCTTCCTTTAACTTTCTCATATTTTCCTTTAGTAACCCAATATTCTTTTCGCACTTACCATTACTCCAAGGACTCTCTGCAGCTGTAGCCAACAACTTTATGTTGAACATTTCGCACATTTCTCCCATTATTTCATTTTGAAATTCTCACCCATTATCTGATAATAACTTTGAAGGTGCCCCCAAAATACTGATCCATCTGTCTAATATTTTCCCCACTATTTCCGTCAGTTTTTTCCTTCAGTCCACATACCCTGGACGTATCCTGTCAGCTCATCCACTAAAACCAGAAAACGCTTTCCTTCCATTTCTCCCATGTGAATTGAAACTAGTTCATTAAAATAATGACCTTTTTCTAGACCTACAAATGGTCTCATTGGTGTTTTCTTATGCATATTACATGAATGACATTCATTTACTACCTTTTTAATAAGTTGTATGTCATTCTTATTTTCTTTGTATTTGTTGTCATTGTTGTAAGCTTTGTCTATTATATTAATTAATTTCTCTCTCCCACAGTGTCCAAATTGCTTGTGTAGTTTTAATATCCTGCTTTCGTTGTGCTTAAAGTTATTACTCATCCACCACCTCTCCACTCCAAACCATGTGTTGTTCATTCTTGATATCACAGGTATTCTTAAGTGCCCACTACTATCGATTCTCCCTGTTACTTGAATCCCTAATGCTTTTATGTTGATGTTGTTATCATTAGTATTTATTATGGCCCCTAATTTTTCAAGTGTTTTCCTACCTGTGATGACTAAAATGACACCAACACTTACCGTGAAATCTCTATGCTGAAATTATGATGGCAGACAGGCCCCCAGTCATTGTCACTTGCATCTGTTGTTTACGCAACTGTATTTTCAATAATCTCCTGATTATATCAATTGATAATGAGTCTGATGGACTCTGAATACTCTAGTGCTTTGCACAAATTACCAACAACCATTTATAACCAAGAAGATATTGCCAACTTGCGATGGGTTCTTTTTTAGCGAGGGCGAAATAGCATTTAAAATATTTACCATTAAAATATTAAAATAGATTGAAAATAAAGTTCATGTATAATTGACACCACCAGTAGATATATATATATATATATATTATATATATATATATATATATATCATCATACATATATTATATATATATATATATATATATATATATATATATACTATATATATATATATATATATATATATATATAGCTATATAACATGTACAACAAAGAAGATATAGATATATATATATATATATATATATATATATATATATATATATATATAAAAAAAATATATATATATATATATATATATATATATATATATAATTAAAAAATAAATAACATATATTACACTATAAGAATTTTTGTATAATAAATATTATATTTAAAAAATTAAAAAATATCGAAAAACAAATGGAAATATTAAAGAAATAATGAATAAATAAATAAATAAATTATTAAATAAATAAATAAATAAATTAAATAAATTAAATATTTAATTTATGAAATATACGGAACAAAGCTAAACGTTCCTGTATATTGTATTCCTTTGTTACAAGAAAATATCCCTGCATAGCAATACAAAGGATCCAATATACAAGAAACAATATAAAATAAAACACCTGACTTAATTTGAATGCAAATGAAGTAATCAGCTGATTGATTACAGACAGACAAGGCTTACCAATCACCATATAATATTAAAGATATTATAAAATGATTGATAAATAAATATTAAAATATATTTATTTAACTTTTAAAATTGTTTCATTATATTGCAAATTACTCTTTGAAAGAAATATTAAAAACGTAAATGAAAGTGCAACACTTAAACACTACTATGATTTTACCAGTGAAACATATATACCTGTTGAACTCCATGACTTTGGTATACCTGATACGCTGTACATAAATAGACAAACCTCGTTTGAGTTACACTACACAATATTATAAATAATAAATATTAACAATCAAATTAATTTCGGAAAAATATATTTCACCTTTTAAAACTTATTAAAAACTATGTGTTAACACTCTTTTATTTTATTTATTCTCCTCCCTCATTTTCCCAATAATTTGTATTTAATGTAAAGATTTGATCCACACATCTTCTACCACTTCTAAACGCACCTTGATCTTCACCAATCAGTCCTTCCAGTCACTTACCCACTCTTTCGACCAAAATTACCAGCATATTCTTCCCTACAACACTCAATAAACTCGGTTACCTTATCTCCCTTACCACTATACAAGTGTACTATTATTGATCTCCTCCAATCCCTCGGAACTATACCCTCCATAAACGCTTTGTTACACAACTTCCAAAATCCGATCAATCACTATATATATATATATATATATATATATATATATATATATATAATATATATATATATATTATTATAATATATATATATATATATATATATATATATATATATATATATATATATAATATTTTATATATATATATTATATATATATAATTCATATATAATATATATATATATATATATATATATATATTAGACTGGCCCTTATTTATTTATTTATTTTTTTCAGGTCGCACACCCCACAATTTTGTTCCTTTTGTTCCATGGAACAGTTCGAGTCGTTTTTTATACAAATTGGAGGTTGGGATCACGTGCCTCAACGCGGTAAATGTTGGAGGCCAGTGGGTTGGTTCATTTGCTTTTTTCAAGCTCCTCCTACCACCAAGCTCTCGAGTCAGTCAACTACGAGTGTAATTATGGCGTCTAATTTGAGAAGTGTTGATAAAAAATTTACTTAAATGGCATTGAATCTCACCAAATTACTGGTAGCAAACTTCCATCTAACCTGCAAGTACTATCGGTGTTATTTTATAATATGCGGACAGTTAATTTGTCACTTCATGACAGTGCTAACTTAGTTGTGCTTGAATGCCTTATTTTTTGGGAGAAAGCAAGGATTCCGACGAGAGCGATACCACATTGCGTAGAAAAACTTATGAAGTTGTACTCTCATTGGTGCAATCTACAAAAAAATGCTGGCGTTCGTCAGACACTCAGAAAGAAAACGAATTTAAATTTACAACGGATTTGAATAATTTATTTGATATAGATCATTCTAATGCTCTGGACATTATGAAAATTGAAGAAGACAATGTTTTTACTCAGTCAAAGAGAGCCTGGGCGAAGTGGATGTCTTGGGGGAGTCGATATGAAGCTATCAAAGAGTGAAGAAAGGGCATTATTGAGATTGACTTCACATGAAAACAGATGGACTAAGGCTCAATGTAGTTGAGATCTCCGCCAGTTGCATGGATACATCAGGAGAATCATCAGGTATGGAGGAATTAGAGGATATTTCTGCTCAACCTGACCCTTCTACAAACATTACCCAGATGTCTCTTGAGGAAAAAGATGCGCAGATTGATTTAGGGATAAAAGAGAAGCCTGTACATGGACAGAAATGTTTTTTAACTCCAAAATTAATGGCTGTACTCGATCGGTGCCACATTATTCAGAGAATGCCGTTTATTCCGAAGCAGCTGGCTGCCGTCTTTAGGGCAGCAATATAAATGAACCTGGCAATCAATCAAAAAAATGATACAAAGATATCGGGAGAAGTTTCGTAAAAGCGGATGCTACTTAGATTCAAGAGTATCCAAGATCTATGACATATTAACTGACTAACGGATTATTGGGATGGTAAATTTGCTTCCAGCTTTAACATCTGACGGCGATTCCACCGCTTGTTTCACTACTAGATATATTAATACCGGTAACAACATACCATCTGTTGGAAAAAAAATTTAATGTCCCTAAATATTTAAAGATTGTTCTTAATTGTAGCAAACACTAAATCAAACTTTATTTTGGCCAAATAAAATTTAATAATTAAATTTACAAATTTGAATAAATTAAAACTTAACTTTTCTAAAATGATGCTTTAATTAAAAAGGGAGTCTGGTTTTAGTTGACCAAAGTTCTTAATCATGACAAAAAATAAAAAAGTTTAAAGTCAATGAAAGAATCAACCATCCAAAATGGTAAGTCTGCGACTGGAAGACATGCAAAGAAATTCTTCGTCTTTTTTTATCAGTTTTTTTTTGAAACTTGAAGATTACATTTTATCGTGCTTCAGTAGTATTTTTTACTTGAAGAACGGTCTGCATAGCTAGGGTCCTAACCTTCCTTATTTACTACAGTTTTACAAGAGCAAAACTTAAACTGACTCCGACGTTACCAAAGCATCAGCCAAATAAACTTACACAGAAGTTTGAAAGGTAAGGCTTTTTTTTTTTTTAAAAGCATTATTTTTTATTTAACTTCATTAGCATTATTCATCCTTTCCTCCTTTTTTATAAATCAATCAAAATAAATATTAAAATTTTTGTTAACCATGCATTACCCCATATCTGCACAAGATGAACGAAATAAGGGTGTAATTTATATTTAATCATCTTTACATTCATCGTTTGGAGAAATTATCTTATCATAGCACAAATTAAGGTTAAACTTTTACCAATTACTGGATCTAGACATAGATTAGTTTCGACTTTGACCACAGTGTACATATACTTATACTATGACTTTGCATGCAACAATATTTCAGACTTGGCAGACTCTGACCCACGGTCTAAGTTTTGAGATAACGTTAGGTCAACTGAGGCACGCCTAACGCTTTTCGTCTTTTTACTTATTTATTTTCGTTTATTTACTTACTTATTTACTTAATTCGAGGTTTATCAGTATTTTTGAACCAAATTAATTAAAATTTAATGACAAAGTGTTATCTTTGATCGTAAAGTAGGCCTAGGGTCTACTTAAGTGTTTATTTTAAGAGAAGACTACTTGGTGTTATTAATACTTGCATTGGGCCTAAGTATAAAAGGGCCTAAGCTAATAAACATAGCCTTAGGCTTACCCAGAGTTTTGCGTATTAAGGTAGGCCTATGTTAATAATTTGTAGTATTAAGTTTTTTTTAAACCTTAGCTATTAGGTCTGGCCTGCCTAAAGAAATGGTTAGCCTAACCTATAAGCCTGGCCTGCCTATAATGCCTAGCCCGCCTATATATAAGCCTAGCCTAGCCTAAGCCTAGCCTTAAGCCTTGGGAATCATTGACACTTATTAATTGGAGAAATCAAACGTTTACACAATTACAATGGAAGCTGAGAGCTGTAAATTTTGCAATTTAACTTTTATAATTACGTTGTTGTTTTCATTTAGTAGAATAACTGATAAAATGTATTTTATCGTATTCCGTAAAGAAATTTTCTACTGAACCCTCAAGTCAACTTTTGGTAGTTGTAAATCTTGTTAAACGTCGAGGCAATAAAAGGGGCTCTACCACTAAATCTATTAATAAATTAGATCTCCTCAAATTAAAGATTTATCATTAGAAGATAAGACTAAAGAAATCCTTACATTAAAAAAAATTTAGAGATGAATTAGAAACTTTAAATGATAATATTAGTATAAGTTTTGTAGAGTGTACTGAATATAATGATGAAAGATTAGAAGCTCTTGAGGATAAAAATGCTTACTACTTTACTTATATTAATAAAGTAATTCAGCAGTTGGGTCCAAGTGTCCAAAATAATAGCTCAGTTCAAATCCCCTTAATGCAGTATTCAAGTGTAAAGGTTCCAGAACTGAAAATTACTCCCTTTGATGGAAATCCATCACAATTTAAAAATTTTGAAATTTCTTTTAGAAATATTTATGATAAACCTAATTTTAGCAATATTCAAAAATTTGCGTATCTTAAACAATCCTTAAAAGGTAATCCTTTAATTCAAATTAATTGCATACAGGAGTCCAAGACCTCATATGATGAGGCTTGGGAACAACTCGAGGAATGGTATGCTTCACCTGGGCAAATTAGATTTTCTTTGATTAAAAATCTTTTAAGTACTCCCAAAGCTAATAAGTGTTATAAATCTTTACATGAATTTCAGGCATATATGAATGCAAATGTAAATTTACTTAAAAATAATGAAGTTAATATATTATATATTCACTTTAACTCCTTATCAAAAGAGTTACAAGATTATTTAAGAATTTGTGGGTATAAACTGCACCAGCCTTTTGAAGATTTTAGAAAGGCAGTTGCAGAACCAACAAGGATTCTGGGTGACCAAGAAAGTAATAAAGCTATTAATCCTGTAGTTAGTTCTGATAAGTGCATTAATTCTGATGATCATTCTAAAAAACAAAATATATCTAAGTCTAATGATTCCCCTGATCAAAATTCTCAATTTTTCTATGAAGAACGTAAACCTAAAAGTTCAGTTGTAGCAACTATAGCTGATCTAGAGTGTAAGTTATGCAACCAAAAATGGCATAGTATTCGAGGTGTAATACTTATCCTAGTAATAGGCTAAATTTGAGAGAAACAAAGAATTAGGTCATTGTAAAGTGTACTTCTAAATTCCATACAGAAGAAAAAATGTAAAGTTACCTTAGATCCTTGTAAATTTTTTGTAAAAGGAGATCTCATCTTTTCTTTTGTGTTTAAATTCTGAAAAACGTAGATTCTAATCCTCAAAGCATGAAAAAAGTAAAAATACAGAACAGTGTAAAAGGTAATACAAAATGAAAGTAAAACTAGTTTAGGGTGCCATTTAAGTGAAGTAGGTGGAAAATCATTCTTCCTCTCTAATGTTTCTTTTTATTGATAATTTAGGAGAGTTTTGTAATTTTAGGGTGGCATGGTGATAGTTGCTCTCAAGATAACTTTAAAACCACTGGTGCTCTGAAAGCATTAGGTATATCAACAAAAGTAATTAATGAAGCTATTACTATTAGTAGTTTTATTTCTCAAACTAATAAATCATGTTTTGAACTTGCTAAATTTCATATTGGAAATTCCCCAAATCAAATAAATGCAATGGTTGTTGATACAATTCCTTTAAGTTTTGAAATTGATGGCCTTTTGAATTTAAACATCTTTACAAAGACAAGGATATAATTTAGCTGATGATACTCTTCTAATACTGTTAATAATTTTCAAATAATAATAGGTGCATCAAGTATGAAAGACTTAGAAATAATTAAAATTGGTAATGCAATGGCATACAACTCCAAATTATTGGTTTAATATTAACAGGGATGTGCAATGTATGACTACCTAAAAACTAATAATTTAAGTACTAATATTAAGGTTTAATTACTGAGTCAATGGTTGTAGACGATAAGGTTAACGGAGAGATATATAGAAATTGCTCAATTTAGTAATCTAAGAACAATGTGGGTGTTTAACAATGATCAAAATACCTACTTAAAAGAACAAATG
>JABUQX010021224.1:30000-35000 GCA_015478945.1 Trachelipus rathkii | reverse complement strand
ATATATATATATATATATATATATATATATATATATATATATATATAATATATATATATATATATAAAAATATATATTTTAAAAAAAAAAAAATATTTTTAAAAAATATTATATATATATATACATATTATATATATATATAATATATATACTATATATATATACTATATATATATATATATAATATATTAATATAATATTATATATATTATATATATATATATATCATCGAGTTTGATAAATTAGGTAATTCTAAATCAATACAATACTGCTTTTTATGGAAATGGTTTTCGGATTTTTTTTTTCTTATCCAAAATAAAGAAATAAAAAATAAAATAAACCAAAAATGGTTCAGAACAAATTTTTAATTAAAAATACAATAAAAATTAACTGATTTTTTTTTCTAAATGAATTTTAGAAACATTTAATTTGCATTAATTAATAAAATCACGACAAATTTTAAGAACCTAACAGTGAAATAATAATAATAATAATAATAATAATAATAATAATAATAATAATAATAATAATAATAATAATCATTATCATTATCATTATCATTATCATTATCATTATCATTATCATTATCATTATCATTATCATTTAAAATAATCATAATATTAAGATTATGATTATGATAATTGAAAAGTTATAATCTCTCAAAATAAAAATCCAAAAATTCATTGAAAATGAAAGATAATATTCTTTCAAAATAAAAAAAGCAAAATGATAAAAAGGAAAATGATAATTGAAAAATGCATCTTGCTCTTTTCGCATATTTTAGTGAAACAAAATACAGCTATAGTTGGTACAAAAATAGTCTTAATTATAAATTATTGAAACAAATAATGTAAATCTGCCCAATTCTTTAAAATTATATAACCAGAAGCAGATGTTAAATAAATAGTCATCTCTGCAACGGATAATGGGCTTCTTTTTTCTGCACAACTCTATGATGATGGTCTAAAGCAGGACATTCCTATTCCGTCCCGTGGCGTGCAATGATGTAAAGAATGATTACTTGAAGGCGACACATTCTGGTTGTTGAAAGAATATTAATCTCTCATCGGGGAAGTTTGCGAAGTTTGTGACCCCCTTCCTCCGTTCTCAGCAATGTAGTTAAAGACGATTGTGACTCTGAAGAGCCACTTGATAAATGCAACTCCGAAGAGTTACTTGATAAAGGCAACTGCGAAGAGTTACTTAAGGGCAACTCAGAGAGTTACTTGATAGGGCACTCCGAAAGAAGTTACTAAGGGCACTCAAAAGAGTTCTTTGATAAAGGGCAACTCCGAGAGTTACTACCCAGGGCAACTCAGAAGAGTTACTAAGGGCAACTCAGAAGAGTTACTAAGGGCAACTCCGAAGAGCTACTAAGGGAAACTACGAGAGTTACTTAAGGTAACTACGAAGAGTTACTTGATAAAGGGAAACTCCGAAGAGTTACTTAAGGTAACTCAGCAGAGGTTACTTGATAAGGGCAACCCGAGAGTACTAAGGGCAACTCAAAAGTAGTTTTACTAGGGCAACTACGAAGAGTACTAAGGGCAACTCCGAAGAGTTACTAAGGGCAACTACGAAGAGTTACTTGATAAGGGCAACTCCGAAGAGTTACTTAAGGGTAACTCAGAAGAGTCATCAAGAGCAACTCAGAAGAGTTACTAAGGGCAACTACGAAGAGTTACTTGATAAAGGCGACTCTGATGAGTTACTTAATAAGGACAATGGTAAAGTTCAACCTAGATAAATGAAATCAACAAAATACTTACAAGACCCGGACACTCACACGAACAAACCTACACACCATGAAGTTACTAAACAATCCTCTGAGTGTAATTTAAGCACTGCTAGCAACCAATGAAAACTGTTAAAGCAATAATATTCCAATAAAAGTGCCAGCTCAATTCCTATGAAGAATCCGTAAACCAATCTAGAAGTTATGTAAAAATGTTGATTAGGATTTATGAACTTTCACCTTTTAATATTTCACGTAACTTAACTTGACTTGAGATACCGATGAAAAAAGGTAACTTTTCGTCACGGAATGGAAAACGTAACGAGTCACTGGTTGGAAAAAGGTAACTTGCGTTACTGACGCTAAAAGGTAACTTGAGTTACTGGATGGAAAAAGATAACTTGCGTTACTGACGCTAAAAGGTAACTTGAGTTACTGGATGGAAAAAGATAACTAAAATAGCTTTAGCAGCTTTTTATTATTGACAGCTCGGAAATGGAGTTAAATTTCCCTTCCCCCCAAAATTTGATATTTATTTAAAAAGCGTAGTTGGTTAACAGTTTTTAAACACTCGGGGGGCGGGGATGACTCCGTCCTTTTGGACGGGAGTCATAAAAACATGAAACGAGAGTGCTCTTTTCAATAAATTAATAATCGGAAATTAAATGAACAATGAGAAATATTCCGATTTGAAAAGTATAAAAATCATCAACTCAAATTATAACAAAAAAATATACTCATCCACGTCATCTCCGATTTAATAACTCTCGTATTTGAAATTGATGAATTCTTCGAATTGCTGAACGATGAATTGTTGAAATTCAAAGAATCTTGAGCATCTAGCAAAATTTGAAATGACAAATCCTTCGATGTAAAAAATGAAAAAGAAACGAAACCTTCCAAAATATAAATCTGAAAGGAAACAAAATTTTCAAAAATAAAAAAACGACAACGAAAGATGACAAATGAAAAAAAAGAAAACTAATTTTTCAAAATAATAAACAACGAGCGAAAAATAAATAATCTTTCAAAATAAAAATCCAAAAATTAATTGAAAATGAAAGATAAATATTCCTTCGAAATAAAAATCCAAAAATTCATTGAAAATGAAAGATAATATTCTTTCAAAATAAAAAAAGCAAAATGATAAAAAAGGAAAATGATAATTGAAAAATGCATCTTGCTCTTTTCGCATATTTTAGTGAAACAAAATACAGCTATAGTTGGTACAAAAATAGTTTTAATTATAAATTATTGAAACAAATAATGTAAATCTGCCCAATTCTTTAAAATTATATAAACAGAAGCAGATGTTAAATAAATAGTCATCTCTGCAAAGAGAGATATAAGTGATTTTGAATGCATAACTTAAAACAAAGAAAATGGATCACAACTCACCAATGATGTAAAGAATGATTACTTGAAGGCGACACATTCTGGTTGTTGAAAGAATATTAATCTCTCATCGGGGAAGTTTGCGAAGTTTGTGACCCCCTTCCTCCGTTCTCAGCAATGTAGTTAAAGACGATTGTGACTCTGAAGAGCCACTTGATAAATGCAACTCCGAAGAGTTACTTGATAAGGGCAACTCCGAAGAGTTACTTAAGGGCAACTCAGAAGAGTTACTTGATAAGGGCAACTCCGAAGAGTTACTAAGGGCAACTCAGAAGAGTTACTTGATAAGGGCAACTCCGAAGAGTTACTTGATAAGGGCAACTCCGAAGAGTTACTTAAGGGCAACTCAGAAGAGTTACTAAGGGCAACTCAGAAGAGTTACTAAGGGCAACTCCGAAGAGCTACTAAGGGCAACTACGAAGAGTTACTTAAGGGTAACTACGAAGAGTTACTTGATAAGGGCAACTCCGAAGAGTTACTTAAGGGTAACTCAGAAGAGTTACTTGATAAGGGCAACTCCGAAGAGTTACTTAAGGGTAACTCAGAAGAGTTACTTGATAAGGGCAACTCCGAAGAGTTACTAAGGGCAACTCAGAAGAGTTACTAAGGGCAACTACGAAGAGTTACTTAAGGGCAACTCAGAAGAGTTACTAAGGGCAACTACGAAGAGTTACTTGATAAGGGCAACTCCGAAGAGTTACTTAAGGGTAACTCAGAAGAGTCACTAAGAGCAACTCAGAAGAGTTACTAAGGGCAACTACGAAGAGTTACTTGATAAAGGCGACTCTGATGAGTTACTTAATAAGGACAATGGTAAAGTTCAACCTAGATAAATGAAATCAACAAAATACTTACAAGACCCGGACACTCACACGAACAAACCTACACACCATGAAGTTACTAAACAATCCTCTGAGTGTAATTTAAGCACTGCTAGCAACCAATGAAAACTGTTAAAGCAATAATATTCCAATAAAAGTGCCAGCTCAATTCCTATGAAGAATCCGTAAACCAATCTAGAAGTTATGTAAAAATGTTGATTAGGATTTATGAACTTTCACCTTTTAATATTTCACGTAACTTAACTTGACTTGAGATACCGATGAAAAAAGGTAACTTTTCGTTACGGGATGGAAAACGTAACGAGTCACTGGTTGGAAAAAGGTAACTTGCGTTACTGACGCTAAAAGGTAACTTGAGTTACTGGATGGAAAAAGATAACTTGAGTTACTGGATGGAAAAAGATAACTTGCGTTACTGACGCTAAAAGGTAACTTGAGTTACTGGATGGAAAAAGATAACTAAAATAGCTTTAGCAGCTTTTTATTATTGACAGCTCGGAAATGGAGTTAAATTTCCCTTCCCCCCAAAATTTGATATTTATTTAAAAAGCGTAGTTGGTTAACAGTTTTTAAACATTATCATTATCATTATCATTATCATTATCATATCATATCATATCATATCATATCATATCATATCATATCATATCATATCATATCATATCATATTCATATCAATAATTCCCCCCAATATCATATCATAATATCATATCATTACATATCAATTATCATATCATTATCATATCATTATCATATCATTATCATATCATTATCATATCATAATCATATCATAATCATATCATAATCATATCATAATCATATCATAATCATATCATAATCATATCATAATTATATCATAATCTATCATATCATATCATAATCATATCATAATCATATCATAATCATATCATAATCATATCATTATCATATCATTATCATCATTATCATAATCATAATCATTAAAATTATTATTATTATTATTATTATTATTATTATTATTATTATTATTATTATTATTATTATTATTA
>JABUQX010021224.1:7500-17500 GCA_015478945.1 Trachelipus rathkii | reverse complement strand
GGAAACAGAAAAGTAGTAGAAGAATATGACACTGGTATAAGTGAGAATTCGCCGCAATCAGAAAAATCAACCCTAGGGCTTCATGGGACATGAACTGACCCTCTCTATGGCATTTCGTCAATGTAGGATTTATCACTTGGCTCAGGTGGGCCACAACCATACCCCTTCACAAAACCCCGCCATTTACTCCTCTTATGCACCTTTCTTCTTGCCTCTGCCAAATTCACATTCCTCTCCTTTAGGCATTCCTTTACCGAACCAATCCATTCTTTCTTCGGTCTCCCAGTCGGTCAATTCCCAGCACACTCACCACTATATATCCGCTTAACCAACCGACCTTTCTGTATGACCAAACCATCTCAACGTGCTTTCATTTATTCTCTCATTTACTCCTTTTCCACACCCACATACTTCCCTATTTCATTCATTCCTCATTTTATCAATTCCTCTCACACCTACCACGCCCTTAAGATTGTCCATCTGAACACATTGTTCTTTAGATCTACACCTCTTATTCCGGACCATAGCTTCACTACTATACATTAACACAAGTAACAACATACCGTCGTAAAACCCTAGCGCACTCAAGACTTAGTACCTTTACATCCACCAAGGATTTAATTGTACCAGCCACCTTCCTACCACTCACAACTTTAATACTACACTCTGCATTGTCCGTTCCCTTTTCAGCCATCATATATCCTAAATATTTAAACTCCGACACTTGTTCCAGTTGCTCACCATCCAATATAATTTCACACTGAGGACTGTCCTCACTCCCAACCATAACCTTGCTTTTATCTACGTATACTTTCTAACCCTTCCTTTCAAACACCTTAACAAAAGTCCCTCTACCAATCACCTCAAATTCTCCTCAGATTCGCAACACAAAAAGAAATCATCTGCATTTAATAGGTATATAGGGCAACCGTTCACTCTCTTCCATTCTCCGTCATTCTAGCACCTTCCCCCTGCCATCCCCTCATCTAATTCTTTCATAACTCCATCCATATACAAATTGAATAACCAAGGTGATATAAAACAACCCTTCCTCACTCCGCTATTAATATTAAACCAATCACTTTCGACTCCATTTATTCTTCCGCACGCTTGACTTTCGTCTTACATACTTTTGATTCCATTCAGAAGCCTACCACCAGCATCGTATATCACTAACATTTGCCATAGACCTTCCCTATTAATCGCATCATACGCCTGTTACAGATCCATAAAACCTAAATACAATTTATACTTCTTCGACCAAAAAGCAGCATATATCTCAATACAGCACTCGATAAACTAATTCTCCCGAATAATTCCTACAGTTACCCTTATCCCTCTTACACTTATATAAGGGTACTATTACTGCTCTGCTCCAATCCCTTGGAACTATACCCTCCATAAACGCTTTGCTACACAACTTCCAAATCCACTCAATCACCATCTCGCCTCCGTACTTGATCATTTCACCAGTAATTTCATCTATACCTGCAGATTTACCATTCTTCAACTTTCTCACTCTACTCATTACTTCCTCCTTACTGATGACCTCATCCCCAAATACTTATTACTTCTTGCACCATCAAATCCACATACATTCACTATCACATCTTCATTACTGCTAATGTTATCAGGATTTTCGAAGTGATCCTTCCACACTCTCCTCACATCCATTTCATCAGTTACGAAAGCACCATCCCTTTTCATTATACTAAGCAGATTTCCCTTATTCTCGTTTTAACCTTTTGCGCTTCATTCCAGAAGAGATTCCTATTCCCTTGTAAGTCCCCATTTATCCTCCTTTCAAACTGTTCATTTACCTCTTTTTTAACTCCCACGTATGCATTTTTTAGTTTTCCTCTTTTCCTCCTTATTTAATTCCAAACATCTTTCTTTTGAGACCTCATTATTGACTTTTAGTTCATTTAACCAAGCCTCTTTTTTTACTTTTAACCACTTACATCACCTCTTCATTTCACCACTCACTGTTAACATTCTTACTGCCTACTTTAGGACATCCACATACTTCTTTTGCACTACTAACAACCGCTTTCTTCCAGATTTGTTCAGTTTCAATCTGTTCACATTCAACAGATTTATTTGCAAGCGCTCTTATACTTATCCTTATTACTTGTTCACTTAACTTCTCAATCTTAATTCTATCCACTTCCTTCCTTCCTTATCACCTTCCTCTCCATCCAACCCACATTCCTAACCTCCTCACTGATTTAACACCCAACACATGCTTCAACATCTCCTTCTTCACCAACACAAAATCAATCATACTTTTCACTTCGAAACTATCTCTACCTACACCAACTCTAGCATATTTATGAATACTCTTGTGTTTAAAGAATTTATTACTTACACACATACCTCTTTCCTCACAAAAATCAATCACCTTCCTATCATTCCCATTTTCTCCCAACATCCGAAAGTCACCTGTTACCATCCCTTTTTTGATCACCTACGCAACCATTTAATATATATATAATATATATATATATATATATATATAATTTATATATATATATATATATATATATATATATATATATATATATATATATATTATATATCTTATTTCCTATATACAAACCGCGAACACATATATTTGGAGGATCGCATTTGGAACGATTGGACACCTTCTCTTGCATCGATAAAATGCGAATGATTTATGCTTGACCACGAAAACGATTGTAAAGAGATATTCGTCAGACGTATGCTGCTTTGCTATTGGAATTTCAAGACTAAAAAAAGAATAGGTCAAATATATTATTGCACACACACATGCATATATATATATATATATATATATATATATATATTATATATATATATATATATATATATATATATAATATATATATATATAATATATATATATATATATATATTATATATATATATATTATATATATATTATATGTATTATATTATATATATATATATTATATATATATATATTATATATATATTATATATATATATATATATATATTATATATATATATATATATATATATATATATATATATATATAAGTGTAACGTGTGTGTGTTACGTAACATTGTTTCCTCTGATTATTATGGAGTGGAGTCCGTATCGGATATAACCTCTTTAATTATTCGTAATTTTTTGATAAACGAATGTGGTCCATGAACTATGCCCCAAACCATTTCAGAAGTCATATTTTCATTAATGATTTTGCTCTTCATGTATCTAATTCATCTATTTTCAAAAGAAATACAGTAAATCTCTGTAGTTTTTCCTTTTCAAAACCTCAATATTTTTTGTCATACTTTTTCTCTCATTTTCATGTAGAAAAGTTTGTCAAATGTATACAATAATAAGATTTTAACTTTAAAATTTAAGATATAATTTATATTGTAGATTTCTTTTCGGAAAACTAGTATTCCTTTTACTAGTATTCTTATGTTTAATATCTCCTATCATTCTTCTTCTTGTAGAATGTCTGTATTTAGATGTTTGGAGTTTGCAGTTCATTAAAAATGTTCAACCCATTTAGCGTTTATTTTTCATCTTTGTCTTTTCCATTTTTCTAGCTGCCTTACTTTGCTTTTGCCATTATTTTCTTTTATAACTTGACCAATGTGAGGAGTTTACCAATCCTCTATTTTCCAGGAATCAATTAAATAACTTCAACATTACTCTACCACCTCTACCACACACTTTTCCAAACATTCTATTTGAAACCCTTGTCTATCAATATATATAATTTTTAAAACATTCATCTTCATTAATACATACATGATTTCATCCTTTAATAAGTCATTTCTCTACCATTCTTCTATTTTCTCTTTTATTATCATTCTTTTCCTATCATTCTCTCTTTATTACTGTATATTATTAGTAATCTAGATATTTCTACGAATACATTTGTACAAATATATATATATTATATATATATATATATGTTATAAAACATACAAATTACAGTTACAGTGTATAAATAATCATATATCCTAAGCAGGACTAGTAACTAATATTAATAATAATTTATTATAATAAATAATATAATAATAATAATAATAATAATAATAATAATTAATATAATATATAAATAATAATTAATAATATAATAATATAATAATAAATAATATAATAATAATAATTAATAATTAAATAGAATAAATATATATAAAAAGTATAGATATATAACTAATTTTCTTTAAACAAAAACCTTTTATTTTCCTTTTGAGACATCTCTCTTCGAGCGGCTAAATTTTCTCCAGTCTCAAATAACGAAAATGACATTGGTAGAGATAAGTTGGAAATTTGAAACAGAGCGAGGGCACCATTGTTTTTTTAAATTTTATAATACTTTGCACGTAATTGTTTTTAAGCATTCAACACAAACATAATTTTTAATCTGTATATATTTGCAGAGGCGTTGAGTGATCTTTTTAAATGATTTTATTTTTGTATTTTACTATAATTATTTATATAATATTTAGATTTCATATATTTTTATATAGTTATATATTTATCTATACTTTATTACATACTATATATATATATTATAATATTTCAAATAACAATTAAATAAAAAAAAATTCATAATCCTATACTATATATTATATACTTTATATTTTTAATAACTTATATATATAAACTACCTTAAAATCAGACATCAAGAAACAGCATTCATGCAACGAATGTGGTCATCTGTTTGTGTGCTCCGGAGCGTGATAGTTACAAACAAAATATGTATGAGCGTTATGGTATATGTTGCTTGTCGAGTCGTAGTGTGTTCAGTGTCTGATGTTCGCATTGATTTCTAGTGACGTGCCTATACATCCACAAAAGAACTACTTTACCACTGCTCCCAAGCATCCATATTTGATTCGGAATTATATCTTAAATATCCATTGACCAGACACTCCAATATAAATGTATATAATGTTGTCTGTTAGATATTCCACCAGTTTTTTTAATTTATAACTTCAAAATGATTCAAAGAAACCTCTGTTTTCCGTTTCCCAAAAAGTTCAATGAAAACCATTCTATTCCCACGGGTGGTGGGCGGGAAGAATCACTATACGCGAAGAATCTCCATCTATAATCACAATTATTTATTTTCTCAAAATTTATAGCATTTTTATCCCATAATTAATTTCCGTAATGTGTAGGTAATATTTTGCCTTCCATTTCAAAGCAAGTATATAATAAAGGACTATTAAATATATACGTAACTATTAGGGATGTACCCTTAGAGATGCAATAATTATTATTTATATATTAATTATATACTTATATATTAGATAAATTTATATTTAATAATTATTATATTTATAGTAATATAATCTTATATAATTATATGGGATAAATTTTAATTTTTTAATTTAATATTAATTTTAATTTAATATTATTATATATATAATTAATAGACTATGAACAGTATTTATAAATAATTTTGTTAATATATATATATAATATTATTATATTATTAAATTATTTAATAATTAATATTATAACTATTATATATATATTATTTTTTACTTTAGGGTTAGTTTTCCATATCTTAATGTCATATTTTTATTAATCATTTATGAAATTTACTGTGTTGCTAACTGTATATATATTTATATTAATAAATATATACTATTCATCTCGCTTTATTAAGAATTATATACTTTAATTAAATATAATATATTTAGATATTAACAAGATAATATATAATTATCCATTTAATGTATAAATTATTTAATTATGTAATAAATTTGATAATAGTACGGATATATATATTATTATAATTTTAAAATATTTAATTTAATTATAATATTAGTAATATTAATAATAATATTATTTAATTAATCTATTTAATATATAGATTAAAATTAATATTAATTATAAAATTAATTAAATATAAATAATATAAAAAGTTAAATAATTATTAGTTTTTTGAATATATATTAATTTTAAATTTATATTTAAATTACTATCTTATATATATTTATATATAATTATTAATTATTATATAATATTATTTTATTATATATTAGATTAATTATTATTATATATTATTTTATAATATATTATATATACATATTATAATTATATATTATATTAATTATAATTTAATATTATTATTAGTATATTATTATTATTTATATTATATTAATAGTATTATTATGAATCATACATAAATATTTATAATTATTATAATAAATTATTTATTTGTAATTTGAATATATATTAATTTTTAAATTATAATATAAATTATTATTTGTTATTTAATTATCATTTTTAGATTATATATTTCCATTTAGAATACCAAGTCTACATTTAATAATTAATGCAATACAAAATGGGCTTCTAGAATTGCTAAGAGCAGTTTTTCTATTCTTTGATGAGACAGCAAACCCTGTTAAATAAAAGTGTAAAAAATATGTAAGTATAAATCTTAGTTCATATATTCCGGTCTTTCGCAATATTGTAAAGCCAGTATTTAATTATGGCTAAGTGAGTGAGTGGCGATACAATGTGAATATTATTAATTATACTTAAACATTGTTTCATTTGATGTGTAGAAGATCTTACATCAAAATGACTACGTCTTGTTTGTACTTGAATCAAAATTTTGCTTTTATTAGTTTCCCTGCTGAATTATAAACAACAAGGCAGCAGCAAATTGTATGCCGACACAAAAAAAATCCCAATTTTTATGAATTCATTTCAAATTCAATATCTTAATGTCGAAACTTCAAAGTAATTTCTATTCAAAAATTTGATTTTTAAGATGACAAAACAGGTAATATATATATTAAGAAAGGATGGAAAGTGGATAAGAAAACTACACTCTTGATTGTCTATTATTTTTGCTCAAGCATGTTCACTTTCCCATCCATCATAAGTCCATTCTAAAATTCAAAAAAAATGAAAGCTTATAGGAATTATTTTATATTGAATTATTTGCTCTTGATCTTATTTTTTATTCATTCAAGACGATATTATTACACACATATCCTCAAGTATTTAATAAGTTTTTAAAACCATAAAACAGTAATGATTAATTCAAGAAAAATATTCCCGAATATGTCATCTCTTTACACTTTTTTGATTTCAATTCTAAGCAATAAGTCTAAATTTATTTAATGCCCCTTCAATATTATACTGTACACTTAAATGAAATGGTAGAAATATTGATTGATTTCACCAGTTAACGTTAGACTACGCATGGTGGCATTTTACTCGTCGATTCTGTGGACGTCAAATTTATACAAGAAAAGAAATATGCAAATTCTGTGATATAAATATATATATTATATTATAATTCATAATATAATTATTTATATATTAATTATATATATTTTATTAGTTTTTGCACATTGTTAAAATTAAAAGATATGAATATATTAATTTAATATTATTATATATGTTAATAATAAATATAACATAACATTATAATAATTAAATACATAAAATATAAATTACATTACATTAGATTTCTGTATTATTAATATATCCTTTTGTTCACAGACATCACCTCAATACTTTTTTTATTGATTAAATTGTTAGTGTAATTGTCACTCTAAAGTTCGAAATAATATTATATATATACTATATCATATTTCACTTCTCGCTATTTTGATGTTTCTTCACAGTATTTTCGATATTAAAATATTTAGCTACTACATTTATTTATTAATATATATAATATGAGCTTATATATTTATATATTTTATTTATATTTATTCATATATATTATATTACATACATATACCTATAACTTTTATATAGATTGAATGACAATAAATAAATATAAATATTAAATATATCTATATATATTAACATATATATATATATATATAATACTCAACCTTATATATTTTTTTTAAATTCAATATAATGAATATATTAAATACTAACTCTTGTATCAATTCTAAATTGAAGTAAAACATTTATAGATTTATATATAATATAGTATATTGATTAAATAATTAATATATATTCATTATCTATTTGTAGATAAATATTAAATATCTTATTATATAAAGTTATATATATATTATATAATTTTTTACTGATATTATTTTTAACAATTTTTATATATGTTAAATTTACTGTTTGATATATGGTCGAAAATAGAACAAAAATATTGTAAAATAATGTGAAAATAGCTATATTTTAATGTACTATATATATTATATTATTATTATATATATATATATAATCATGTATATTAATATAAATATAAATATAACATATCAGAGTTTATGTAATAAGTCTTTCAAATTGCAATTATATTTATACAAGTCATAGAAGTATATTATTAAAATATATATATACTAATTATTGTATGAACATATATGACTTTAATTTATTATTTGATACAATATTTAATTATTTTTTTACATATATAAATTTTAGCAATTTTTTATGTTACAAGTATTATTTCTAGTTTTTTATTACTTTATATTATACCCCATAATCTACACTACACAATGCACGCTAAAAACTGGCAATGTATTTTTAATAATAGCTCATTTTGAGTAAATCGCTCTACTACTACTTAGCTATATATAGGTGTTAATATTCTACCGTATCAATGAGTACTATATAGATATATTTGCATAGCTCACACCCATTCGCAAAACAAACGCTCAAGATTCTTATTTGACAACACACTGAACTTAAAAAATTATTAGGTTCTCCGAATAATAGGACATGTTAAATTAACCTCAATAATATAATTCATTAACGTACCATAATACTTTCGTGCACTTCACGGATAACTATCTATCACGCCCATAAAGTCTCCTCTTCAGCATGCGATTTTTATCATGTCCAAATTTGTATAGTATAAGCACCATCTAACTCACAACAATAAAAGATATGCAGAATAAATTACAACTTGTCTCGATGCGTTGTGACGGCATTTATTCCTTCTGACCATCCGGCGAGCTAAATTTGCAGGAAGAAGTCGAGGTACGTGAAGAAAGAGTTTAGTCATCGATCAGTTATTGAGGATTAGAAGAGTGCTGGTAAATCTAACATTACAACCTGTGAATCCTATTGAAAATTTATATATTTAGTCGATTATAATCAAAATGTTATTTAATACAAGATACAGGAACTATTTTCCGTAGTCCTCATTTTTGGTATGATTTATATGTATATTGACAAAGGTAAGAGTGCAAGATGAAGTGCCAGATTCATAATGTCCCTTCTGAAGAATCATTATGGGCTTTTCTAGGCTGATTCTGTCATGTTTACATGTAGTTAAACTCAGTGACTGTGTTAGTTTCTCTATGTCTCTCTCGGAGGCGATGGTGTTCACCGAGAACTACACTCGCACAATCAAAGGACAGGAGAGTTTTATTTATAAATGCATTCGAGTCTTCACTTGGTGTATTTACTTTCATCAGGGGTATCCATTTACTAATGGATATCTGCTCCTTCCCAAAGCCGGAGGAATCCGAGTGCAGATCTTTTAATAATATTTCGAATAGATTTTTATGTGTATTGTTAATGGATGGTATTCATGATCCATGCCTCAGAAGGTTAAATTTATGTTAGTGTGTTCATCTACATGGGAAGATTTCATAGCAGATACTCGAATTTGTATAAGAGTGAACCCTCCCTAGCAACCGTGAACATACCCTTCACTCATAAGTCAATCCGCCAATTCTTCCCCTCTCACCAAAATTAACTTCCAATTTAATATCATCGAATCAACTACAAAAATTTACCTTGAGAGAGAGAAATATAGTTTTCAAATTTGTTACAATATGACAATCACACCAAATCCCCTTAACGAATCATTTAAACCGCCCCTTATATATGGTACAAAATAATCCTTCATGTGCCAGACTTCATCCATATGCTATGTCTCACTAAATAATCTCTTCTCTTTGTACATAAATTAGATTGATTGCTTCGCATCAGTCCAAGGACGTATATCTCTGGTTATGACGTGAGCAGAACGTGAAGGCACCCTTCCGGAGAAGACTAAATACAAACAACCAGAGCTCTA